>CM047516.1:25284158-25439158 GCA_026122265.1 Ammodytes dubius
TGCACCTTTAACACATTTAAATGTTCTAAAATAAATTCTCCTTATAACTAAGATTAAAACATACAGTAGTCGGTGGTGGCCAATGATATTAACAACGATTTAGGAAAACGGTTCACAATTTGATCAGACAATCTGCGGATGGAATAAGCTATAACGCACAATGGAGGTGTCTTTATATTGGAAGAATAACGGACGTGTTAAAAAGGTTTCCACGGTGCCAGATATGAATGAGTTCTTTCCACTGAGATCATTGTTTTCCTGGATCAGGACCCTTGTAAGACCTAGCCCTGCTCTTCTGATTAGCGCTCTGAGAGGGCATTACCCTCTCTTATCACTGTTATGACATGGACCCTTGCCAAAGAAACAAAGGAGAGCTTGTGTTTACCTTAAGGATAAGGTGAGCATTATATTCTATGCTTTTTCCTATTGTCAACAAAGCCAATAAAATCACCCACGACAACGTGTGAGTTTGTATCTTAACAGTTTCTCCTCCAGCCAGTCAGTCTATTGGTTCATATTTAAGATGCAATGAAATGAGGTCATGATTATAAAGTTTTCTTTTAAAATCAAACACACATTTTGCATTGGACGCCTTCAGAAAACGTTACATGATTAGCATGAGCTGCTGTTTACTTGAGTCGGCTAGGCTACTACTACAGCTCATGTTGTCATTTTAATGTTGCGCTAGTGTCTAGTGCACTAATGTTGGTTAACATAACTAGCTAGCAAATGTTTGCAAGTGGGCAGAGCCTGCTTGGCTTGTGTTGGCTCTAAAAAGGCAAAAAAACTGCTGTGAAAAAATGTAAGATGTGGGCAACGCATTGAAAATCTGGAAACTACAGCTAGAACGTATACACAAAAGCGTGCATTTGTGTGTGTGTGCGTGGTGTGCGTGTCTGCGTGCGTGTGTTTGTGTGTGTACCTGCTGCAGGTCAGCCATGGAGTATAGGTGGATGTGCTGTAGAAGGTATTCCCTGGGGAAGATCCTGTGAAAAGAAACACACAAGAAAATGTTTTGAAAAGGTTGTGTGGGTTAACCAATCAGATGATGAGATACTTTCTCCCTCAGTGGTGGGCCAATCAGAAGAGAGAGACGCCACTTCAGCATCATAAAGCACATCACATCATCTTCCAACTTCAGTTTAAAACCACAATTCCCAGCATGCTTCACCAACAAACAAAAATAAAAGGTAAAATATATTTATTTAATTTTTTCCATTAACAATCCCAGTTCATAGTGCAACTGAATTATGATACAGTCAAGAATAGAGTCAAATGAAATGGATGTCGGACAAAGGCAAGCAATCTGTATTTGGAAATAATCAGGTACAATTTCACATTCAAGGACGTTCCCTGTTTATATTACTTATTACATACTAAGTATTTAAAATATACTGCAGATTATAATAGACATCGGGCTGCATGGTATTTTGTATTGGAAACAGTTATGACGCCTTGCACCATCCCAATACCCTTTTAGACAACAGTGTTTTGGTGACCTGAGATGGACACTGTGTCCCTGTGTGCTGCCAGAAGCTGTTGAAGGTCATTTAGCTATCTGACTGGCTTATAGAGTGGCGCCTGTCGTGCAGAAATCTGACTTTGATTTTGTATTATATAAGTACAACTGGCTCCTATTGGGCTCACTGCTGCAAAACTATAGATATGGAACAATCATCACATACTGTAGATAATAGGAGCATATACGGTCCACGGTGCCAAAGTAATGATATCAATAGTCGAACATTGAGTGACAAAACACAGACAGGAGAGCTCTGGTGAAGTGTGTGTGTGTGTGTGTGTGTGGTGTGTGTGTGTGTGTGTGTGTGTGTGTGTGTGTGTGTGTGTGTGTCTGTTTGTCTGTCTGTGTGTTCTGAGGCCTCCTCTCAGACCACTAAGATGGATGGCACCATGTTAAATCCTGTCTAAGCTGTGATGAGTGTCACCAAAACACAAGTACGTGTGTGTATTCCTGAGTGTGTGTGTGTGTGTGTGTGTGAGTATTCATATGTGTGTGTGTTGAGTGTGAGTGTGAGTGTGGTGTGTGTGTGTGTGTGTGTGCGTGTGAGAGTATTCATGTGTGTGTGTGTGTGTGTGTGTGTGTGTGTGTGTGTGTGTGAGAAATCCAGACACCTCATGGTGATAGGCACCACTGATAACCTACTCTGGTACTGTTTGGTATGTTACTAATGGTTACCACATCAGCATTCAGAAGACAACACACACACACACGCACGCACGCACGCACACACACACACACACACGGATCCAATAATCAAACACACACTGGATCCTTGTCGATTGTGAAGTCAATGCCCAGATGAACACGCCCTGAAAGTGTGTGCTGATCTTGATAAAAGAACTCAAGAACCAACACATTTATGGATTAGATAACAAACAGAAAGATACACAGATTCAGGCATGAGGGCAAAACACACACACACACACACAACACACACACACACACACACACACACACACACACACACACACACCACACACACACACACACACACAACACACACAAACACACACATGGCAACAACTGACAATATTTGTGTAAGAACAGAGTGTATTTAATGGCATATTTCATTTCATTTCCTCTGAGCTCTTTCCAGCAGACACACCTTTCATTAAAATCGGTCCCTCAGTGATTGTGATCGTGTACCGAAGGAGGGTCTGACCTAAGTAAGAGAGTGTGTGAACCAGCAGATGTAGGACGTCCTGCAAATATATGTGTGTTTGTATTTAAGTGCGTGTGTGTGTGTGTGTGTGTGTGTGTGTGTGTACACAGCACACGCATGTTTTTGCGTGCCCAGGGGTGGATAGATACATTACAATCTAATGCAAACGAAAAAACAAAATATCTTTGCAAAAACTCTTATCTTTGTCAAACGATCACTCTTTGTTGACACAGTGTCAAAAATGTTCTGATACAACTTTTTGGATGTTGTAAGTGTATGATGTAAGTGTTTTTAATGATATGTCAACCCTCATGTACTCACATGATTACATGACATCTTGAAAGCGTTCGTTACGTTTTTAGGAATTATATATATATAATGACCAAACCAAGATATATTGCATAAAGAGAGACAATTATTCTATAGAGAAGCAAATAAAAAGTATAGTAGGCCTATGTATTCGATGATCTGAATGAGATACATACACACCTCAACACTAATACTAAATAAATATATATTTTTTTAAAGCAAGAATAATGACCCGGAATTCACGAAATAAAAACAATCGTTCAAATTCTTATTGCAAGCATAGAATATGATTAAGCATCCACCTACTTTCACCTTAACAGCTAGAGATCCTCACCCTTAACACTTACAGGCACCTTGGCAAAAATGAATTAACACTTAGCGACCTCCTTCTTACCCTGTACAGCATGTTAATAATTACCTAGCAAACACCTACTAACACAGCAAACTGCAAACAACAACCTAACTGTCACTTCAAATGATCAATTCACAACTTGATTAAACTTTGACAATAAAATAATAGAAGAGCCTTTAATCTGATCTGCACATCAAGCCGTCAAAGATTCCTTTGCAACGTGTCATCAAAGATGTACAGTAGCACTGTCTACACATTGAGAAATTACACTCGAATGTACAGCCACCCTTTGTGCCTGGTGTGAATGTGTATGATTGGGTTTGATTGTGTATCCGCAGCTCTTTGCATGTATGTACCACCAGACATTTCTCTTCAGCTCCCCCCCTGAAGGAGACAGATGAGCAGGGGAAGGTTTTAGCGCCATGGCCCTCATCAATCCTGCAGTGTTTGGAAGTGTCGGGGCGCTAGCCGGCACGAGCTAATGGGACAGAAGTAAACACAGAACCACGCCACCATGCTGCTAGTCTCCTCGCTGCTGCAACAGGCTACGACTAATATGGGATTTTTTTTTAGAACTGATAAAAATAACAGTTAGTTTCAGTTTGAAGCTACTTGGCAAGCCCAAGAAAAAATATTCATTGAGAAAAACAATGACTGACTACTAATACTAATCAGATTTGAAGTAAATGTCTTTGTTGTCATTACCTGTCCGGCTAAAATCCAAGATCTGTAGTCCTTGACATTTTGCCTTTGACACATGTATTTACAAATAAATAGTATAGAAATAGTATATATGCAATATAAATAAATCAAATATGTACTGTAGGCCGGGAAGTAAAAAATGGGTTGAGCATTATTTTATTCAGCTCAAAATTAAAAATCAAATATAATACTTTGGTTTTTCCGGTTTTCCACTTGCATCTACTGTAATTAAAGGGTTGGTTCTTTCCAAATGACAGAAACAGATGGTGAGGTGTTTGTGGTGGTGGTAGTATTCAACCGTTTATGTTCAGAAACAACGTCCCCTTACTCTCAGTAATAATTCTCAGACCTCATTGTGAACCCTCCTAACTTCTACTAAAATATACCTCTCTATAATTAACCCAGATGATTGTAATTTCTAAGTGAGAAAATTATGCTTCTTTGCCAATGATTGATTGATGATGTTATAATATTATGAGTATATTTGTCTGTCTGTCTGTTGAGGTGGAGATTCCCCTTCACACATAATGGATCAGAGTGTATTAGACCTGGCCGGCGAGAGCATCCATCACCACCAGCACACAAGCTTCAGTTGGGACCTCCACTCAGATAAACAGATCAAAACCCCCACACCACCATCACACACATGAACAGATACACACACACACACCACACACACACACACACACACACACACACACACACACACACACAAGCAGGAACCCATTTTATGTATATGCAGGATATATACACACACCGGAATTCATGCAGATAAAAGTTATGGCAGCGTACATGCATGCACTCAGACGCACACACACATGTAAACACACACGCATGGATCATACGAGGGGATGTTACCAGTCTGTGTAATGTGTAATCGAGGACTCTATAACAAATATTTAGTGCATCAGTCAGTGTGACTGATGTCTCCTGTCCATAGAAAAATACCTTTGAAAATAGTTGAAAATCTCCATTAAGAGGACCCTCCCCTCCCCCATGCAGATAGTTTGCTGTGTTTATTTGTGTCATTTCAAGTGAGTCTTTAAATCTGCAGGAGTAGAGGACTAAACTCTTTTAGACATCTTTCTTTTGTCTATTCTACATACTACATCTGACCATAAAAATAATCTAGTTAGCATGCAGTAGGCATACAATTGGGACACACTTACTTATTTATTTCATCATAACACTGCGCCTTGACCTTGCCTCTTGCTTTTATATCCATCGCAATCCCCGTTTGTTTTCATACGGAAGGCTCCGTCGATGTGAGGTCACTTCCGGCGCGCACTGGATTTGTGGGACAGAATTGCCCCCAAATAGCATGCTGATTTTCAACACTAAAAATCTCGGAAAAGGATGTAGTAGACATCCAGGTATTTTCTAACCATACTAAATCTGGCCACAATAATTGAAAACATCCTAAATCTTTTTTTCTCTACCATACTAAACAGCAGAAAGTATAAGGGATTGGAACGCAGGGTACACTTTACCCCATGACAGACAGACAGACAGTCACCTCCGAGCCCAACCTACCTTCGTCTGAGGTCTTCGGCGATAGTTGCCCGGCAGCTGAACAGGTAGGCCCTTAGCGACTGTAGCTGCTGGCGTAGACGTAGCACAGTGCTAAGTGGCTCAACATGCTCGTACAGACAGGGGTTGAGCTGCTGCACATCCAGTAAAGGCTCCTCATACACAAACTCCAGGAACTCTTTGGCCTGTTTAGACACCTAACAAGGGGACAACAGAAGAGTTTAAAGGTGCACTGTGTAACTTTGGGTGTGTGAGAGAAGTGAAAATAGTCTCAGGTATATTCTCATAACTGAATAAACAAATGTTCCTCACAGGAGAATTGGATCCGTAGGAACACTGATTGAAGTTAGAAAGCTACCTGAAAAGTTATTGGTTCACTGTTGTTGTTGTTGTTTACAGCAGCAGGGCCCCACAGTTTGGTTTACGAATGTATTCTAGGCTTACGTTTGGTTCCAGGTGTCTCAAAATATTTAGTTTTGATTCTTGATGATTTGAATTATTCAATACTAAGAATTACATGTAGAGAAAATCCCTCCTCCCAAACGCATAGTGCACCTTTAAGTCTGGATCAGTGCAACGAGGACAACAGCGACATAATGGCTACATGATTGCAGTGGATAAATAAAAACAACATGTAACACGATATATATTTTTTTCTCTCTCCCATGCCCGGTCTTTATTCTAAGCTAAATGTCCTGTGCCTGTAGCTTCATATTCAGGGGACATATACACAAGAGTGGCATTTATATTCTCATCTAGCTCTGGGCAAGAAAGCAAGTAAAGTGAAAAATGTCCCCAAAAATGTCCTGCTGTTTCATCTGATGCAATTTTGCACAGTACACCATGAAGTAAACATGTCCTGGGTTGTTGGGGATGTGGTGGTGTGTTCTCAACTGTGATCCAATATGTTTAGTTTCATCAACAGTAGCAGGTCTGTGGTTTTTCTAAGGTTTATCAGATTGTAAAACACTGCACTACTGGGTTTGCTAATAAAATATAGGATTTTACAACACTAAAAAGCTTTCACAACAGAAAGTATTTAATCTTTCATGGCAAAAATGTAAAAGTGAAAAGTATAAATACACCAAATGTATCACTATGAATGTATGCTTGGTACCAGTTAAAACAAAATGTTTTAGCTGGGGTCCTCTACATTGGCTGTCTTTCCAGATCTGCTCCAGTCGGGGCAGACATTTTTCTTGCAGGGACTAAATCTCTCTAGATCAATCTCTCAAGAACTTAAAACTATCAAACCTTCATCCTAGGACTTTGATTTGTATATAAGTAAGACTTCATAAACATTTGCAGATTGCCTAGAATTTGTTGAAGGGTGGAAAACCTAACGACCACATGGACAATCAGGACTTTCAAAGCTAGTACAATAGGTATGTTGAGATGATGGGTATTTTCATATGAGTAGTTTCATATAGTGTATGTGTGTATGTGTATGTGTGTGTGTGTGTGTGTGTGTGTGTGTGTGTGTGTGTGTGTGTGTGTGTGTGTGTGTGTGTGTGTGTGTGTGTGTGTTGTGTGTTTGTCCACCTTGTGCTTGCTGGTGTCCCAGTTGTGCAGCAGCCGTGCTGGGATGAGGAAGGAGTTGTCCTGGTGGCAGCTGGTGCAGTAGTACCAGCCGCTGTAGTAACAGACCTTCGCTTTGCCTTTGGAAAGACCAACAGGACGCTGACAACCTGAGGAGAAAATGATCATCAGGTTAAGTATGATGATTTGATTTGATTTGATTCAGTTTATTTCAGACATATCAACATACAAAACAAAATGAAAAGCATGGAAATACAATAAACAAAAATTATGTTTTCACAAAAAAAAAAAAAAATAAAAAAAAAATTATCTGTGTTGCTGAGATATGCCTGAAAAGGAGCAGGAAGAAGTATACCCTTATTTAATCCTACCCCTTTATGGATAGGGGTAGGATTAATCTGTGTGTGTGTGTGTGTGTGTGTGTGTGTGTGTGTGTGTGGTGTGTGTGTGTGTGTGTGTGTGTGTGCGTGTGTGTGTTAAAATCTCATTATAATCACATACTGTGTATACGATAAGATATGACCTCTGTTATCATGAGGAAACCAGTTCAATCACTATGAACGTGTCAAAAGTTGGATTCAAAGCAGCAATCTTCTACCTTAATGTGAGACACTAGTGCACATTATCACTGACTTATTGGACACTCAACATGTCATCAGATGATGGCTGCAATAAAAAAAGATCCATAAAAAGCGCTATATGTGTGTGTGTGTCTGTTAATGAGTCTAGAATGGATAATTAGGGGTTGCACAAGTTTTTTGGTGTCAACAGTCTGCTGGAGATCAGGAGAGAAGCAAAGGTTGTAGAGCAAAGAAGTTGGGAGTTAATATGTGTCGTTTTATTGCCCCTCACTAAATACCAGCGTAATCCAGCCGAAGAAAGCCTCTAGATAATAAGCAAGCATGACCCATTTTAACCACACACACACATAACAGTTATTATCAATGATTAGAGAGTTATATAGAGACATTTTTGATTGTTTATTGCATTTGCATGCGGTATTTCTTTGGTAAAATGATCTTGAGGGATGCATAAATGATGGTATGTTGGACTACAGAGACCACTTTCAATCTGATTGATCCACTTACTGGAAATGCATCAAAACAGCAATGACATTAGGTGTTCATTCTTGCACCCCCTTTGGACAAAAGCAGTAGGGTTTTTACTATACCAGCTATAGTTGCATTCCCATGACAAAGGCATGAAAAAAAACTATATAAAAATAGCATTCTTTGCACTGATGGTTTCTTTTGCTTTTACATGTAATTCATGATCATCAGAGGAAAAATTAGACGGTTTCATAAATATTTAAAGTTACTCATAGCACCTTTAACCCGTTTTATGTACGTCCTTTAGTATGTCAATAACTGGGACCAATATTTGACTTTCAGCTAAAATTCCCTTGCATCTTCTTGTTTGGTGCATCACCTAATACAAATATCTGTGCTGCTAGCCGATAAATATACCTGCTGCAACTTCACAAAGAGTCTTGATTCTTCCAATAGTCATAATAACGCAGCGGACTTCAATCACAAAGTTGTTTCATGGTCCTAAAAAAACCCAACAGATCCTCCACTCTATTCAGCCTGATATCTTCCCCCACTGTCTGCTTTGTCTCCTACACTCTTTTAAGTCCATTCTTCACCCAAACACCCGGGCCTGCTCTATGATCGCGATTCGCAACACACCCACACACACACACACACACACACACACACACACACACACACACAATCAGCTGAGCGCCACAGCACTGCGACAGGTGTCCCCTTATCCACACCATCTAGGAGGGGACATGGGGCCTCGCAGAAAAAAAAACAGCAAAACCATGAAGAAAAGAAAAGGAAGATTGTTATCGTAAGGCACAGAAAGCTACAGAGGAAGAAAAAAGAAAAGAAGGGAACAACAGAGGTAGAGAGAGAGAGACGTGTGTCGGCCTGTTTTAGTGAGTCGGGCTTCAACACAAGAATCCACTGAAGGGCTGGAAAATAAATAGGAAATAGAAAGAAAGAATACAGAAAGAGTTAAAGGGCGATGGAGAGATGAGAGGGAAGATGGAATTGCATGAAAGAGAAGAAAAATAAAAGAAAACAAAAGAGACAGATGAAGGCAGAGGATAAAGGAGAAGTTTAGTCCAGCTACTTGTCTATTCTACCACAGACAAGAATCAAAAACGTCTGAAAAACACACAATGGTCTAATCAGTGCTGAGAGCTGGAAATCTGTTTCATCCGACCAGAAGAAAGAGCACCAGCCAGTCAGCCATATATAGAATATGTGCAATATGTGTTTGGTCTGGCTAAATGAGAAATGTTTTACAAAATGTGTTTGCTTGACTTGTACGACTGCTATGTATTTTTTTGTTTTTACTCTCTTAAATGCAATTTTTTAATGTCTCCTCTTTATGTACTTTTATGCCCCTGTAAAGCACTTTGAATAGCATTGCGTCTGAAATTGTCTTATATAAATAAGCTGGCCCTGCCTTGAAGTCCAAAACCATAATGATATTTCTGGTTTATTACAACTGTGGGTTTATTTTCTTTTGGACGTCCATACATCGGTTAGAACAGTGCAGATCCCGATTTGAAAATTGTATTACAGAAAAACCTTTAGACAGCATTTGAGGTCATTTAAACAAAAACAGTGTCACACACATCAGCTTGTAAATTAAATGTATAGATAGAGTATATTTTTCAATTGTAAAATGTCCTACTCGTTTTGACGGTGGATTAGGGACCTTGCATGACGCGCTATTTAGGGACCGCTCTGATCATATTCTCGATAGCAATGCTTTGCATTTCTACTGTATCCCTAAAAGACCTTGCTTGTGCAGAACATGGCATTTATCGTTTAAATTATCCATTTTCACCAGTTTTGAAATGTTTAAACAATAAATATTGTTTTTTTCCTTTGCTTGTGGATACCAAAAAAGACACAAAACCAAGGTCTTATCTTTTTCTGAAGGAGCCGATGATTAAAGACATGTGTGTGTAACTCAGATTGAGGCTAATTTGAGCAGTGAGCTCATGGCTGCTGTTTGGGTGGATGCTCTTTCAACACAAACCACAGTGCACTGGTCTGGGGCCAGCCGGGCAAGAGGGGGGACGGTCAACAGGCAGAGAAACACTGTGTCACTTCGAGGAAACTGCTGACCACTAAGGCCAGGGTTTGGGCCAACTGTGGCCTCCATCTGGTCAGCTGCTGCTGGAACGGAGGAACAAAAGAGGCAGACGTATATGTAGCCCCAAAAAAACATTCGCCAAAACTACGCAACCTTTCACTTTAACCTCAAATTCTATATCATAAGGACGAGAGGAGAGAGAAAAACCCACACACACACACACACAAGTAAAAACAGTACTTCTGAGTACATTGTAGCACAGTAAATCAGCAGAAGGGTTAGGGTTAACCTTGACCTATAAGCATGTGGGGCTATGGAAGAGGGAAACCGACACCAGGCATATAAATCTGATGCTGACCTGATCCAAAACCTCAACAAGCAAGCAGCAAAACAAGCTCAAAGCAAACAAGCTCAAAGTAAGAGAGAGAGAGAGAGAGAGAGAGAGAGAGAGAGAGAGAGAGAGAGAGAGAGAGAGAGAGAGAGAGAGAGAGAGAGAGAGAGAGAGAGAGAGAGAGCTCTGCAGGAACTGGAGAGGTCATTTCAGTAGAACTGAACCAACAGGGACAGATGGGGATGTTGTATAAATAAAGAATGAATAATAGTACACTATGCATTTTCTTTCTTTCTTACAGATATCTAAAATGGTATGTTATTTTTTATTCAAGGGTCATTTAAGAGTTAGTAAATATAGTATACAATAGTAGACAAAGTATACACACATTTACTGTATATGGATAGTAAATAAAGCACACACGCATTAAAAGTTAAGTATATATTTCCATTTAGCTAAGTTTACAAAGTATTTGTTTAAGTAAGTATAGATAAAACGTATATTATACATTTAAGTAGGTTTTTTTGTTAATGTTTAAGCGAGTGGCCATTTAATGTAAGTAAGTGCATCGTAAATGCCAAGTATATAAGTATTTACATCAAAGTCATTTAGCAAGTGTTTACAGTTTCTCAGATTTTCTTTCTTGACCCAGAGTGTGTTTATGTCTATATTTATTGTGTGTGTTGTATATGGACCATGAGTCTGCAATAAAGATGATGATGATGATGATGAATGTCTTTCAAAAGAGCTGTATAACCTCTTAGGACATTGGGACGTTTGTCAGTGGCAGTTTTCATCAGGTTAAAGCATCAGGTTGTGGATGAATATCTTCAATAACATGGCCAGACAATTTCATCGATGTGAAACACCTAAAAACCAGGCCTAGCCCAGGCAACACCATCCAACTCCTGCTATTTCTGACTTTCAGTTTGGTGAATGTCTAATGGGTAAAAATCCATACACATTCAAAAATCTTCAATTTACAGTGAGTACACATATTTCAAATTTGAGTTTACAACCACCACTACTTTTCCATGTTACACTACCAGCAGCTTAATTCATGAATGCTACTTTGGCTCATTTAAGAAGTAGCTATTAAATACTTTCTAGCGCCCACTACATCCTCCATTATCAGCATAGAGTAACTACTGCTTTCTCTACTTGTCTCTGATCTATTATGGGCTGAACAGAGAGAGAGAGGGACAGAGGGAAAAAGATGAATGGGAATTGAAAAACGTAGCTCAAAAGGTCTACCGATTGTACTGCGGCTCTCTGTAGTGAGAGAGGGTCACGTTGACCTGCCCGGGGTGAGCATACGGCGCGGAGAGAGAAGGTAGAGAGACACAGAGATAAGAGAGAAGAGAGAGAGAGAGAGGGAGAGATACACAGAGATACAGAGAGAGAGAGAGAGAGAGAGATAGAGGAGAGAGAAGAGAGAGAGAGAGAGAGAGAGAGATGACATCAGGGCAAAAAAAAAGGGGTTCATCCTTTCATCTGCCCGCCCGCCGCTAGTTTTTAAAACCACCGCACCTCAGAGAGGACACCGGGGTGTGTGCATGTGTGGTGCCTGTGTGCCTGTTGTGTGTGTGTGTTGTGTGTGTGTGTGTTATGTGTGTGAATTAAAAATGAAAAGACAAGAGAAAGCATGAGCTTTGATGTGTGTCTCATTCACACCCACAAAACACTCAAATGAAAATGTGCACAAATGGAATGGAGGGTAGTATAAGAAAGTGTGTGTGTGTGTGTGTGTGTGTGTGTGTGTGTGTGTGTGTGTGTGTGTGTGTGTGTGTGTGTGTGTGTGTGTGTGTGTGTGTGTGTGTGTGTGTGTGTGTGTGTGTAGAGAGAGAGAGAGAGAAGGGATGGAGAGAGAGAGAGATGTATCTTTTGATGTGAGCCCACCTACTACCTCCTCAATTCTCATATCTACTGATTCCCACTTCACCCAGAAGCCCCCCTGTCCAACAGCTTCACATGGCCTGTCGGGGGCCTGAGAATGTGCTCCAGTGCAACGACAGGGGTCACAATGTATGTGTGTGTGTGTGTGTGGTGTGTGTGTGTGTGTGTGTGTGTGTGTGTGTGTGTGTGTGTGTGTGTGTGTGTGTGTGTGTGAATATGTACAACTATTTTTGTGGGAACCAATTTGGGTTTTAGACCTTAGGAGTGAGGACATTTTGGCCTTTAAAGGGCTGTTAAAGGTTATAGACTTGTTTAAAGGTTCAGGTTAGGATTAGGTTTAGGTTAGGAATAGTGTGAGGGTTGGGTTGGGCATTTAATTATGAAGGTAAGGGGTTAGGGGTGGGGCTAGGGAATGCATAATGCATTATGTCAATGAGTGTCCTCACAAGTATAGTATGTGTGTATGTGACAAGGGTTGAAGGGGATACATGGTCTTCAAACAAACAGTATAACAGGTTTCCTTCAAAAGGAATAAAAAACGCAGCATTTCCAATGTTTTAATGAGTTGAATACATTTCA
Organism: Ammodytes dubius; assembly: GCA_026122265.1. Lineage (NCBI taxonomy): Eukaryota > Metazoa > Chordata > Actinopteri > Uranoscopiformes > Ammodytidae > Ammodytes > Ammodytes dubius. The sequence goes on from CM047516.1 coordinate 25,297,201, forward strand.
CGTTTTTGATGTTAAATAACCAATCACTCGATATGTATAGGTGGACGTAGCATGCATATGCAAAAGGCCAGACTTGAATCAAGTTCAAAGACAAAGCAGTGGATACTAAGAGCAACTGATTAGGGCAGCGCGGCCACTTCCATCAAGAGATGTTGTTTGGATCAGTAGCTTCATATATGAATAATCCCAAATGCATTAAGGTTAACAACAGAAGATTGGATGTGTTTGATGAATTAGGCTCATGAGGGGCCAATATGAGTGTTTTCTGTGGTATCTGTAGGTCAGATAGTTTCTGTTCTCCAGACTTAAAACTGCTGCTAAACCCATGACAAACTTTGTGATTAAAACAAATAAAAGGTCACACATCTGCAGTGAAAAGGGAATATCATACTAGCAAAATGAGAGGTTAGTGGATAGGCAAACAGAGGGAAGTAGGTTGTCTACTATTAAAGATGGAGGCAGTAATTCTGGAGAACGCTTGTTGTCAAAATCTTTTCTTGTCAAGATCAGTGAATATCTCCTCACGATCCGCTACCTGTACGTAGTGTGTGTGCGCTGAAAAAAAAATGATTGTGTTAATACACAGCCTAGGCTCTGTAAACAAGCATGTTGCTCGCTGCGGTGGGCCCCCTTTGTTTACATACCCTTTATTCACATACTACGTAGTTTACAGAGCCTTGGCTGTTTATTAACAACAGGTGTTTTTGCAGAGGCAAATACGGACATGTAGCGGATCGTGAGGAGATATTCACTGATTTTGACTTAAGGTGATTTTAACAGCAAGCGTTCTCCAGAATCACTGACTACACCTTTAAATGTGAGATTCTTACATTGCATCTGCTGCTGAGAGTAAAATGCTAAACCAATTTATTACCTGAAAATAGCCATAAAAATCACACACTATAACCCTAAGAAAAACTATAGCTTGTGGATTTTGATGCCATTTAAAAAGGTCTTTCTACAGGACCTGCTAAGTAACACAGCAGGAGACTAAGAAGGGATACAGTCAAATAAACGAGAGGGGGACAAAAAGGGGGGGGGGGCTATGAGTGTGAATGAGCTTCTGAATGGGGGAAAAAGAGAAAAAGGGGGGAGGAAAAGGAGGGAAATAAACGGCCCGAGTGAGCAGAGGTGTGTCTGCAGTGCTTCCGTATAGAAAATGCATGTATCCAGCTGTCCCTCCCATGCGGCTCCAACCCAGAACCCCTTCAATCAAACAACACACCGATCAAGCCTGACCACTGTAGCATCCCCGGGACCGCTTTCACTCCCTCTCATTCATTCATTCATTCATCCATTCATCCATTTTTCCCCTCTCTCCTCCGGTGCTCTAAGCCTACCAATTATCATCAGTTGCCCCCTGACGGCCTCTGTCCTCTGTTCCCCTGTTTCAGCTGGCCTTTCAAACAGCCTCTGCATTAATAATGCCAGTTGTTACAAATAAAAAAAAAGGGGAGGTGAGCGTGATTATTCAAAGCACTCTCTCTCTCTCGCCTCTCTCCCTCTATCTCTCTCTCTCTCTCTCTTTTTGAGAGTGAGAGAGGAAGCCCACGTTTCACACCCAGCACCGCCTGCCATTTATGGGACTGTCCAAGCCGAAGGCCAGTGGCAGGATGAATTATAATAGGAGGGAGAGAGAGAGACTTGGTGCAGCACACGAACAAGGGAAAAGGGTTAAGACTAAATATGGAAAAACACACAAAACCGCTGACTAACAGAAATAGGTTGATGCATCTAAAAGAGACACAATATTTCAAATATATCTGTTTTTAACATGACCAAAACTATAATAATACCACACCATGTATTTTAAAGAAGCACTTTTTTCCCCTGTACCGTTGGCCACGCCTCCTTCAGTTGTTCTTTCATGTCTCTGCCCAAACACACATTACCACATATCAGAACAACAAAGTGAACAACATCTAATTAGGCTAAAAGGAAACATCTATGATGTGTGTGTGTGTTGTGTGTGTGTGTGTGTGTGTGTGTGTGTGTGTGTGTGTGTGTGTGTGTGTGTGTGTTGTGTGTGTGTGCTGTGTGTGTGTGTATTTGACTGTGTGAGTGTGGGTGTGTGTGTGTATTTGACTGTGTGTGTGTGTGTGTGTGTGTGTGTGTGTGTGTGTGTTCTGTCTGTGCGTGTAGTTCATTTACCTGCACACCTGAAGCTCTGCGCGGTGAGCCCCTTCTCCACAGCCAAACAGCTGAGGATACTGAGGAAGCTGGTGGTGACCGACTGGCGCTTGGCTCTCTGGGCCTCCCGCTGCCTCCTGTCCCTGGACGGTTTGGATCTCAGCAGCACCCCCTGGAGGCCTGGAGCTCCGTGTCCCTTTGCTTCGTCTTGCGCGGTGGGCCTCTGTGCCGCGACGGCCTCCCGCAGGGCCTCCACCCACTCCTGGGCCTTGAGCTGATCTTCTGCCCGCAGTCGGAGCACTTCTTTGGGGAAGACGACCTGGAAGCAGCCCCCTCTGTCTCTATCTGTCCACGGCTCTCCTTTGTCTAAGTCACGATCGTGCTGCACGGCCACGCAAGAGGCCAGCGGGTGATTGAGGACGGGTTTGGACACGGAGCCGCGTCCCTCTGTGGGGAAGGCCCGCAGAGCAGACCGGGTCAGGACGAAGGTGAAGGCCCGCCAGTTGTTGTAGTCCATCAGCTGGTGGAGCAGGCCGGCTCTGAGGACGTCCTGGCAGCGCTGGGTGAAGAGCGGCAGGGTGGTGGGTCTGTGGAGGACCACAGCATGAGGCTGCAGCAGAGAGAGGGAGGCCTCTGCAGTGCTGTTGCTGTCTCCATCAGGTCTGGTGTCCAGCGCCGAGGGAGAGGGCGAGGACGAACACGGTGACATGGGCACTGCGGGGAACTTGACCACCTGCTGTTGGTTTTCCACGGCGGTTTTCTTCCGCTGCCTGATGGCGGGTCGGGCCGCCTGCACCTTCTCCCACAGCAGCCGCCTCCACTCCACGGCCTCCCACTGGTTGGCGGCTCTCAGCTGCAGGCGCGTGCTGTTGAAGAACAGAGCCTGGAGGGTGCGCGGGTCGGCGGGCTGGGTGATCTGTCCCCCCGCCTGGCTGCAGCAGGGGGCCGGGGACACCACGCTCTGGCAGTGGGACAGGGAGTAGGCCGTGAGCAGCTGGCGGTTGGCGCTGCTGTCCAGGGTGTAGAGACGCAGCTCGCAGGGCGTCAGCTCCACGTGGCAGGAGCTCCAGCGGCCGCGGGGCCCCTCGCGCTGCTCCAGAGGGCCCTGCTTCACCACCGTGCTGCTGCTGCTGCTCTTATCAGCTGCACGGAGATACACAAGAGAAGGGGGCGGGGGAAAATAGGGAGGAATTAAGATACATTTGACTTGATTTCAATAATGTTCTCAGTTTTTTTTCTATTTCTGTTATTTGTATGTTCATTGTGTTCACCATCAGACCATGGCAAATTCCTTTTTAAGGATTTTAGGATTAAAAAAACATATTATATCATTATTAAATTATAGCCTGTTTTTAAAACCCTAGTTTGCCTGAATCCTTGCCACTCTAATTGATCTCAGGAACTGTAATCTAGATGAGCAAGTTAACTACACAAGCTTATCAGGGGCTTATTGGAGGCTTGTAGAGCGTTGGTATTTTGGTAAGAGATAGCCGTGTGTGACTGCTCCCCTTCTTGTCAAAAAAGGAAGAAACAGTATTGTTATGGAGGCCACAAGGTAAACTGGCCCACTTTCTAATCTGAAGGCCGGAGAAACACCCTCTCCCTATGCTATACCTTTTTTCTATGATGTCATGTTCAGGAGGTCCATCTGACACACATGTATGTTTCTCCCCTCTCTGTCTGCTCTTGGGATTATTCTATTATATTTTCTAGTTGATGAAAGAGGGTCCAAGCTCCAGTGGACAAAAAGGTGTGACCTCTTGTAAGTTCAACTTTTCAGCTAATAATAAAAACAGGAAGAGTTGCAGTGACAAGCTGGATAGTATGAAACTGCTGATACACCGATTCATCTTTAGAACTAAATTGTGAACCATTCCTTGAGCTGTCAAAAATATGTGTATCTAAAATAAGATTAAGATACATTTGTGTGAAGAGAAGGCTTAGATGTCTAGGTTTTAGACAGTAATTATTTAAAATCGTTCCATCTACTATATTTCAACATCAATTTGAATTTGTTACTTTGAAATACTTGCTAAAATGTTGTTGAAATGAGGTTTAAAAAGAGACCTACAAATAATTTTCAGCATATATGTTGGTTAATGTGTAGAAAACCAAGCCAAAAATAAAAGCGAAACCGCCTAATGAATCTCACAGAGTGATCTAATTGTAGACCCCTGGCAGTAGCATTCTAATGGGCAGATATTGCATTTTGTTTCTTTAAAGTGCTCAATCACTCACAGGAGGAAAAAAACAGTCCTTCTGTGGCGAGTCAAGTGCTTCATCAATCTTATCAAACCAGCAGTAGACGTGGTGTCACTCTGGGTCTTGGACTTTGCATGTTAACAAACCTTTTCGCTAAAAAGAACAAATGAATATGCAAATAAGTTTTTAGGCTCAAATCAAGTCGGGGCGCGATTGGCAGTCTCCACGCATGGGAGGGTCCAGATGAGAATTAAAAGGCATTGTGGCGCGGAGAGCTGCCCGGTTCAATTAGCCTTCATCTCCACCTGGTAGGGTTCTGACATCACACTAGTAATACTTTGACACTCGCGCACGCATATGCACACCACACACACACCCACACACACACACACACAAGCCTTCAACCAGAATTAACACTTGACAAAGCTAACTATCAAGTACCGTTGCCTTTTAGTACTTCAGCCTTGAACATGCAGACCAGCCCCGCTGATTAGGACGCCAATCATAATATTACAATCTAACTCCCACAGCTTCCTGAGGTGCATGTATAGACTGCAAATGAATAAAAAAACAGGAGAATGCACCAGTGCAGCCGCATACGCACACACAGAGGCACACGATTAAGTCTGGGCCGAAGCTAGGCATAGGGTTTGGTTAAGAAACAAATATTATATCATATGATACATGTTTTTGGGGTATTTTTGTGAAAAACAATCCAACAACCTTGAAAATATAAAAATAAATTGGTTGGGGATATGACAGCAAAGCCGAGCCTTAAACCATGGTGACAAGTGTATGACTACGAAATGAGTAGGGCAGAGTGGGCAGAAGCAATACAGACACACATTGGGTGAGAGAGGTACAGTAGGTTCACACAATGGACAGGTCGCAATGCTTTCAAATAAATTTGATTGATTTGTTGCAAAAAAAAAAAAAAAAAAAAAATGTCAACTTCTTAAAACATTGATGCCTGATGCAACATGTATCTCATGTCGTCGTGCAGCATCAGGCAACAATGGGTTAAAGCTGCATTCAATTATGTGTGTTTGTGTTTGCATCATCTGGAACAAAGTGCAGTGGTAAAGTCCAGAAATTTGAGGTCATGAACTAACACACACACAGGGAGCATGAATGAATGTAAAGGCATGAGAAAGACAGAAGAAGATTGGCTGCAGGCAAGCACTCAAGTGATGCATCCTTAAATCTCAAAATCTGAGAAAAAGTTCTATCATTGTAAAGTGGAAGGAGAAAAACCAAAATGTGGGAATGTCAATCATTGTGGCATTGTTTGTGCCTCGGCAAATATTCACACTGATATTGGGAGGGAAACCACATGCCCATTGCCTATTTGTGGATAACAAACACGGACCAAAGAAACTTGCATGAATACATTGAGAGAAGAACTATTATTGCTGCTTGCTGTTTCTGAATACATCATTAGATGGGAGGTCACTTATTTATGCCTCTGGGTTACCGTCATTGGGAACACACAATAACACATTGTTAAGGTTTCTTTCAGCACAGGACTCTAGGAAACTACTACTGTTTTTTAGGTTCTGATCTATGCTCTCTCTTTGTGCAGCTGAGAAGTCAACAATCGTCACCAAACACCACTAGCCATATTTCTACATGTTTTTAATTTGTATCATGACATATAACACCAGTTCGTTAAAACAATAGTTTTTTTTTTTATTTACTGGTGCCGCAAATCAGGTTAATTTTTCAGTGCATCTATTACTTATTTGACAAAATGAATTGAAAGTAATTGAGACCTGTATTTGTTTAGTGAAGTAATTAATGGAGCTACAAAGTCTGTTGTATATTACATCAGGTTGATAAGATACCGAGCTTAATCTTTACATTTAACATACTGGTACATTAAAACTGCCAACATAAGCTATTGTCTTGCATATGGACCTTACAGTTTTACGAACATAATATTATTAAGGGATGCCAACCATAGACCTGTTACTTATTTATAAAACTCATAAGATGAATGCAACATGTTGGCATTGGCAACATTACAAAACATAATGCAGCTTTAATAAACCCTTCACACCCAGCCCTGTTTGGTCAGATACATCCATGTATTCTGTTTATATAATAATGATCATTATTTTCATTCACCATCCAAACATGCCCAGCTGTCGCTAATGGAAAGGCAAACAGGCCAAATTCAGTTTTTCAATGTGAGTGAAGAGACGTAGACGAGAGAGAGAGAGAGAGAGAGAGAGAGAGAGAGAGAGAGAGAGAGAGAGAGAGAGGAGAGAGAGCGGAGGCCTAAATCACTCTGCCTTCTGCTTATTACCGTCCTCCTTTCCCCACTGCGCGTTTCCTTTCAGTGCACACATCGATCCAAACAGCTAAGCAGCCTGATGTCTTTTCACACATATGCTAATACTAAATAATCCCGCTGCCCGTATCAGGGGCCGGGTAATTGGGTTGCCTCTTCTCTCGCCTCATTTGAGTCCATTTGCTGACAGGATTACAGGCTATTATCCCTCAGGATCCCATAGGATCTCCTTAGGCCTAAGGACGGCCAAAACACACACAAACAAATGGTGCGTGTGTCTGCGCTCGTGTGCGTGTGTGTGTGTGTGTGTGTGTGTTTGTGTGTGTGTGTGTGTGTGTGTGTGTGTGTGTGTTTGGGCTCTCATACTGATTGTCATAGCACAGCTGTGTCATTTCAAGTTATCATCATCTTCTATCATTATTGCTTTCTCTGAGGATGCTTCAACATAAGTAGAGCATACGCCCCGATCGGCAGCAACAAAATAGCCCGAGACTTCTTCTTCTCCTGCGAAAGCCTCTCAAAAAGACAGGAGCGCAGGAGGTGAAGGAGTGTGTGTGTGTGTGACAGGTAAGGAGTGGCCTTTGGGCACAGCAATTACTTCACCTTTAATGAGTTGGTCACCAGAGAAAATGTAATGTAATAATAATAATAGCTGTAGCGGTTCTACACGCATCAAATGCTCAATTAGGCAAATCCAATGCGATTAAAAAAGGTCAGGGAAATTAGAACAACATATATTTTCCCACTTACCTCTTAATAAGTGATAGCTTTTGCACAAGAGGTTTTGGTTGGGGGTTTGGTGTGTTTGCAAGGTTTTGATTGGTCTTTCGCCCTCTCAATACAATGGAGGGGTTACTTTGTATCTGACATTAAAAGTTGCTTCTGGCTGAGCCGGATTTTTGGAGAAACATTAGAATTGATGAATATACAAATGAGAGAAAACATAGGAATGTTATCAAAACTAAGTGAATTTGCAGCTTAAACATTGGAAAATAAGTATTATTTGCCCATGATAAAAAAGGTATAAAGGTGGTCAAACTCTTTTCAGCTCTATCATAAAAAACCAAAAGATTTGGTCATTCATAGCACCCACTTCCTACATCAAACTGAAAGCACACAGACTCTCACTCATATGAACTGACCGTCCTGCTGGTGGTTGAGGATCATGTTCTTCAGAGTGTTGCAGTCCACGGCCGGCAGCCCGTTGTCTGTGAACATAGACGGCCGGTAGTGGACGTCCGACTGGAGCGGCTGTGTCCCTTCTTGAAGGCCTGGTTGGAGGAGGAGGAGGATTGGCTGCTGCTGTGGTGGAGGAGGGGTGGTTGGCGGTGGAGGTGGTGCACTCCTTGCTGTGGGCAGCCAGGTCGTTGGTGGACCGCGCTCGGCTTCTCTTGCCGTGCCTCAGACCGACCCCCATGCCCAGCCCCAGCACGCTGAAGTTATCGGCCCAGGCCAGGCCCAGGGGACCCACCTCGGGCTGCTCACCGGCCAGCAGGCTCCACACACCGCTGGAGCTCAGCTTCCCTAGCGCCGCACTGGATACCTCCTGCATCTGTTTCAGGATAGGATAGGATAAGATAGGGTTCAATTCAAAAGGGGGAAATTGGTTTGAAAAACGGTTGGTTGGATGGCCTAGAGGAAAGTGGGCCGACCAGTAATCGTGAGGTTGCTGGTTCGATCCGCCGGCAGGAGGGTATTATTTGTAAAACTAGTGGTGGCTGTTATTACATCTCTACCATTGTGTCCTTGAGAAGAAATGTTACCCCAAATGCTCCAGGGGCGCTGTACTATGGCTGAGCCTGCACTCTGACCCCTCCGAAGTGTGGTAACTTCAGAGAGGATATGCAAAGAATTAATTTCGATGTACTGTGTGTAACTGACAAATAAAGAAAATTAACTTAACACAGAAATACAAGAATAAAAAGACCAATTCAAAACCAACATGGTCACAGAGGAGATACAATGGTCCACTACCATAGTAAAATGATGAGCAGATTAAGAGAATGAATAATAAATACAAACAAACAATATTACTATTAGAAGATTAGTCTCACTTGTTTGGGCTGCCTGGGGGGCTGGCGGGCCCCTGTTTGAGCCTGGCTGGCCCCTGGCCTTGTATCCCGTCCATACAGTGGATGAAGTCCTCGGTGGCCTCCAGAGCCGGGCTGATGTCGCCCACCACGTCAAGCTGCTCCAGACCCTCCATGGCTGGGGCCTTCCTCCTAGGAGCTAGACGTCTCTTGATTAATTGGTTTTCCAAAACAGGCACAAATGCCCTGGTTAGCAGCATCCACATGTCAAATACACACCACAAAACTAGCTGTCAGCTCCAAGTACTATCCAAGTTGACAAAATAGGAAGTGGTGAGGACAGAGCCTTCATCCAGGGTTACAGTCTTGGCTTTTTTCGCTGCTGTGCGTCCTGTCCCGCTCTGGAGGAAAAGTCCGCGACCTCTCAGGGGGGGGGGGGGGGGGGGGGGGCTACTGAGGCTTCATGCCAGAGCTACACATGACTCCAGGCACTATTCTGGGACTCCCCCTGAATGGAGCCAATTTGGGTGTCAAACTACACTACGTACTTTGCCAGGTACACACACTTTGCTGGTGAGACTCGAATACTGGAGCGTGTGAAAATTGATCCTTTCTGGTGTTCCATTGGCCCGTCAGGTGGCTGTGATGTCATCAGACGGGGACTATATGTGGCTTCACTGTAAGAGAGAGAAGAGAGAAAGAGGAACTAGTAAAAGAGGAAACATGCCGAACAGACGCAAATAATAGAAATACAGCTGACAGATGAGAACAACAATATTGTACACACAAAAACCCCAAGTCGCGTTCCGGGCTCTTTCTTGAAATTTAAAATTGCCGAGAGAAAAGTTTCATAAGATGATTATTACGAAACCTATACAGTAGTACAACAGCTATCCAAGTATCAAACTATTGACCTACCTCCAGCATCATCTTCACACTGAGACCGGAGAATTAAGGATTCCTCGTAAATAACAAATAGAAAAAAAACGGTCAACCTCCCTCTCACACATGTCACGAAGAAATAATACTTGACTTCCTGCTCGGCCGCTTATCAGTGGACTGAGGCAGGCAGAGAGGAAGCAGGCCGGGGTGGGGTTATCCCATCATCCATCTGCTGACCGCCTGTCTACTCTGATTCCCTCCACTCTCTCTCTCTCTGTCTGTCACTCCTCCGTCTCTTTCTCTCCGTCTCTCTCTCTGTCTTTCTCTCTCTGTCTGTCTCGTCTCTCTCCCTCTGTCGTCTCTCTTCTCGTTCCATCGTGCTCTCTCGCTCTCATTGATTTTCCTCCACAGCTCAGCCCTCTTTTACTTTTCTGCACATATAAATTATTTAAAGGCCATTACATCACTGCCATGCAATTTGCAGTCGCGCCAGGCTGCCAATGCATTGAATGTTTACAATTGAACCATGTTAATTTGTTGGAGAGGCTACAAGGGAAGGGAGGATATTGCCATTATAGTTATCAATGCGATCTTGATGCTCTTAATGGTTTTCATTTGGGCATTTATTAACTTATATGCATTATGCCATGGCAGGGTCAGGCTTTACAGTCCACTCTTTCACAGCACCAGGACATTCAGTGCCTGTAAACTGCCTCAACATTACACTGAAACTGCTGACCTGCTCAAATGCTATTTTCTAAATGTTGATCAAAATCAATTTTTATTTAAATTTGATTTATATAATTTAATAATATTAATTTCACTAAATGATAAACCAAAGAAACAAATGTTTTGTAAAAAAAAAAAAAGTCCTTAAAAGTGCACCTTACTAAGATGACATATCGTTAACAATGTTTGTTTTGTGTGTGTGTGTGTTATAGGAGAATACAGGGGCCAACAGTTCGATTACATCGAACATTGTACAAACATTCTATCTATTCTATTCCCTTCTTACACACACACACACACACACACACAACACACACACACACACACACACACACACACACACACACACACACACACACACACACACACACACCACACACACACACACACACACACACAATCAGATACATGTACCAACATAATGACCATGACATCATCCGCCTGCAGGCACATGCTCTGACCTAACAGCGCCTCGTCATAGTTAGTCATGGACTTCCCACTGACCTGCTGCTGACTATATAACACACAATCAAGCCAATATTAGAATACTTTCGATCATAGCAGGACTGATTTATCCTCTTAAAAAAGGAAGGAATTATAATTTGAAATTTTTAAATACTAGATTGCAGTCATGACAAAAGACCCATTTGTATGGCAGATTTACATGCAAAATAATATATTTGAATTGTGTGTATAAATCTACACTGAAACAATAATTTCCATTAAAAAGTAGCCAAAAATATAATTCACATAAAAGAAAAATCCCATCCTGATCTATTCAACCATTTATAATTGGTAATCATTTTGACCAATAGTGTCAATATACAAACACAGAATACATGATCACAACATACAACATATGTATTAAAGCTACACTTGCGCGAGAGTTGTAATGTGAAACGTTTTGTTAATAAACCTCCAAATCTTAATATAACTTTTCAAATATAAAGTTGCAGCTTCAACATGAAGACTTTGAACGCATCACTGGTCCTCTGCCTTTAACTCTTACCTCATCTTTAAATCTGACGTAATCCAAGACAATGATGAAAAAGTGTAATAAGACCATTAGGTTCAATCACCAATGAAACGCAGCCTCAGCACCTTCATCTATAAACACACAGTCAGCACATAGAGCAGTAAACAACACTGACAGAGGTGAAGCCACGGTCAGTCTGTCGGATAGCTACATTAGCTTAACTCGCTAATTACTCCTGTTTATCACCACAGACATGCCGTATATAATAACATATACAACGTAAACAACTGCTGTAAAACTCACAGAATAAGGCCTGTGATTATCCCCCAGGCTAATGTGATGTGATGGAGCCGGGGCTAGTGAGTAGCAGCTAACGCTAGCCTCTCTCCATCCTTGATCAATGTCACTTTAATAGGTGATAAAACTATTCACTCACTTGAAGCCATAGCCTTCACACAGTCGGGGACCTGTGCTGATGTTGTCTTGTGCTGAAACGTGTGCCGTTGACGAGCTTGAAAACGTAAACAGAGACTCACCTTTTACAGTGTTTACCACTATGTCATTTTGACAGTCCGTCAGGGATTAAGTCCCCTGAACGCAACTGAGGCTACGGAATAAAGGTTCCGCGTCAAAGGTATGCTAAAACCTGTACACAATGTTATTGGTTTATTACACAGTAAGTATACACTATACACAATGTTATGTATTTAGACTATGCATTATACACAAAGTTATTTATTCATTAAACAGTTTTCAGAATACACAATAGTTTAAAAAATTTTTTATAAAATAAGCTTTTGAAGTTCCACAAACTGACATACATTTAGTGTGTATAGAAAAGAGGAAAACAAAAACAAGAATGACAAAAATATAATTCAAGGAGAGAAAATATTAATATTATAAAAAAAATACAATAATAAAATACACAATACAATAGTATATATTTGTTAAACAGTATACAGTAGACACGATGTTATCAATGCATTACATATATATATAGGCCTAAACACCATGTTATTCAGTAAGTGACTTCAATACTGCAAGTGTATCAAAATCATTTAACATAATCTTATTATAAGCTTTTTACATTTTCCCGACACACATTCTCTGCCTCTCACTAATGCCTTTCTGTGTAATGCGATTCCGTTAGGGCTTTATCTATTATTTTCATTATCATGAAATGGGATTTAGATTTAGAAAACCCCTAAAAGACATGATCAATACCCCGGTGGATAGCAGGGGGTGGTGCATTTATTTAGTCTGACAAAGAAAGGTCGTGACACGCGTCTTTACAGACAAATCTGACCAAGATGGGAAAGGGACGGGAGATTAGAGGACAAAGCAGGGGTGGAGAATAGTTTCCCCTAATGGGCTGCTTGAGGCTGCCCCGTGCACCCAGTGAGAGGGACACAGTCATTCCCCTCCAGCCTCATGTGTTTGGCCAATAAAATACTTTTCAATATCAATATTAAAAACACTTTGCCTATCGAGGAGTTCAATTGATTTGATCTGAATGACATCTGTGTCCAGCAGGTACAATTAGCACCACTCTGGCTTTGAGAAAGATTAAGAAAACTTAATAGGGGTTATACTATGTTTGGATGTATTCTGCACTGCTGCACCCTGAGATCAGTAGATTGCCATGTGCTTATATAATAGATTGCAGATCTGTTTATTTTATATGCATCAATTAAGAACAATAAAGACTGAAGTGGACTAAGGTGGTTTATAGATATAGCCTACATTGTACATCTAGTTTCCATTTCATCAAGTGTTTATTATAAGCCTTTCTAAAAAATGTATTTTAGAACAACCAACCACATTAGGGAGGGATTATTTAAAACTCTGTATTTTGGTATGTTTGTTTAACTAACACATGTTTTTGCCTAAAAAGTCCTTATAGTTCTCATCCAGCAAATTTGAGATTCCAAGTATCAGTACAAATTTGTGAGCATCAGACGCTCCAAACCAAGATTATCAGCTTTCAAAAGCCCATTTTGAAAGCGCCAGTTGGACCTCCTCCTCCCGTCTCTCTCTCTCTCTCTCTCTCTCTCTCTCTCTCTCTCTCTCTCTCTCTCTCTCTCTCTCTCTCTCTCTCTCTCTCTCTCTCTCTCTCTCTTCTCTCTCTCTCTCTTTCTGAATGCTCTTTGTCTGCATTTGTTTCCAAAGTTCTCCCAGTGAAAAGAGAGGAGGGCCAGGTCGCCCTAATGGGCTCCACTATGTTACTCTGCCTGCAGCATTGTTGCAAGATAACAGACCTGCATGTCTCCGATTTAAATTGCTAGATTTCAATGATCTCCTGATATTCCTTCCTCTGTTTCTTTTTTTTTCTCCAATTTGTTGATTCACAAAAACAGCAAAAGCAAACAAATAAAGACAGCAGCATCTCAAGATGCTGGATGACCATGGATTTTATATTCTAATAAAAGCAAATATGTTTCTACTTCCAGTGAAAATATAATTGTTTATCGGAGAAAACTATGTTAGATTTTGATCCTTTCTTCCATTAATATTTTGTAATTTGATTTGTCATAATAGTTCATTTAAAAAAAGGCATGAATGGAAGTCCAGGTATCACTGGTTATTATGACCAAGTCCCCTGTCTCTCTCTCTCTCTCTGCAGCAGTGTGTGGCTGCGTCTGAGCTTTAGAAATCCTTTTAGACTAAGTGCCTGCGCCTGGATATACAGGGATTGATGCAACAAATAAGCATCAACTTTAAGAATAAGACCATCTCTGTCCGTGAGGCTCCATCATTTTCCATCCAGCAGCAATCTCACCCCCCCCCCCCCTCCCCACCCCCTTTCCCTTGACTCGTGCACTCAGGTCTCTCTCTGTCCTGTCACTCTTGCCAATGTCCTTCTTTATTTTGATCATAGTGATGACTAAATTATGATTAGATTTAAGGACGCGCAGTGCTTTCATCTGTCTAGTGCGTTGTTTAATATTGCTCCCCCCTAACCCCTCTCGAACCGCCACCGCGACCCCCCAAACACACAGCACACAATAGCCATCTACCTCGACTCACTCACTCGCTATTGAAGAGCAGAGTGGCTGCTTGGTTCCCATGGGAACCCCTGCGCGTGTGTGTGCGTGCGTGTCCGGTTAATGTTTCTCCCTCGCTGAGATGAACTTGGACACGAACACACACACACACACACACACACACACACACCAACACACACACACACACACACACACACACACACACACACACACACACCACACACACACACACACACAACACACACACACACACACACACACACACACACACACACACACACACACGAACACACAGGCCAATTTTTTAATATGCAAATAATCTGCTCTCCTCTAAAGGTACACGTGTGCTGCTGCATAATAAATCTTTATTTGAGAGGTTTAATAATAGGGACAATAATTGAAACCATTTTCAACACCGATATTCAATAGATGTATTTGTGTAAGAGAACGAGCGCTGCTGTTATTTACTGATTAAAGGATGGGTTTCATTTGTTTTAAAACAATAGTCAGGTTGCCCATGTGAACATAGGACAAGGTTTTGCCTGCTCTGATTATTCCTCCTGTTCATACTGGATCAAATATGCAGCCCTCGTTTGCTGAAAATATATGTGAAGCTAGTATAAAGTTTTAGCAAAAAACTTTACAAGACTTTACAATTAGAAGTTACCCACTTGATTTGTCCAACTTGAAAAACTAAGGCCCACCGAATATTTATACTATAACTTTCTTGGATTCAGAATATTACAGTTATTTTAGGAAATAAGATAAAAATTGATGCAGCAACCCTTAGATAGTCTGTGTGTTCCTATAACCATATTTCTATACTATTTAGTATGCCAGGAAAAGATATAGGATGTCCCAGTACATGTTTGTCAAATGCAGAATGCAACAAAATAATGCGACCTAATTTCATAAGGTCGCCTTTCATATGTAACCGTATGCAAGCCAGCATGCTTTCCCTTTTTTGGGGGGAATGTTCTGACCCAACTTCATCTGCACAGCGGAAGTTTAGTCATATCGACTGAGCCTCCAAGAGAGAATAACAATGGACTGCGACTGAAATATATAAGCAAGAAGGTCAATGTTCAAGGTCAAGGAGCAAAGTTATGATGACAACATATATGTTCCAATTGTATCCATACTCTTGCACGAAAGTAAATACTTTTTAAGGGCAGCTGCAGTATGTGTGTGGTATAGTAAAAATAAAAAGTATGAAATTTGGGATGCAGGGATTGTCATTTTAGTCTTCAGATGTGTTATGCTAGTTGAAGTGGCTAATGGAACCTTGAGGCTACCCATTAGGGTCTGATGCAGTAGCCTATCATTCACTCATGACATGTCCAAATGGCACTTCTACAACTGCCACAACAGATAAGTGAAGGGAGAAAATACCAATGTATTTACAACAGGCCTGGGGCCTCATTTATCAAACTTTGCGTAGGATTTGCGTTAGAAGGTTGCTTTCGTAGGATTTAGGGCAGTGCGTGCGAAAGATATTTTCCGATTTATGAAGCAGTGCGCACTCACGTCCTACGCCTGTTTCCCTTTATAAATCACAATCAACTCTAAATGTGGCGCAGCCTTTGCGGGTTTCACGTACCGCCCATATTTACCCATACATAGTCATCGACACGCCCGAATTAATATCATTTACTGAGTGCATGAAGGCGGTAGTGGCAATCGCCGACTGAAAGGGAAATGGAAAAATAGACTCCACACGGTGTGGATCACTGCGGTCACCCCGAAGTACCCGTTGGAGAAGTGGCGACCAGGGAAAATATAGTTTGGTGGCAGTGTGAGCGTAAAGGCGTCAGAGTGCAGCCTGTGGCGATCTCTGTGAACGCTGTGGCCGAAATAAAAAGAAGTGATCCGACATAAAAGTGGACGCAAAAAAAGTGCATATCCTCACACAACAGTGTTTGTGCCACGAGCGGGGGGCACTGAGACCCCCATGAGATACAGATTCGGAGAATTCATCCCGGGGCAGTGGCGGGCGGCGGAGGGTTAATAATAAACTTCACAGTCCCTTTCAAAACACAATTGCGACGTGCTTAAACACAAAGAAAAACACATAAAACGGACTAAAAGCCGTGAAAAAAATCACAGTAGCCTATGTGATGTACAGTAGGCTTATCATTAGTGTATGAAAAGGTGCACTCCTGTCTGCCTGACTCAGGCATCGAGAACAGCGTCAGTGTAAAAGTAATAGGCTGTATCTCCACCTCAATATTATCAGAATTAATTCCACAACATGCAGATAGGTTATTCTTTAATAACTGCAGAGCTTATTCGAACGTTGCTGTTTTGTTTTTATTTGCACTCATATATCTCCGTTTGTAGACTATTTAAGATCCTAATTCGTTTTGTTTTTGTTGGTATCACTCCATGGAAAAATCCGTGGAGGCATTTGTTCATTAGTTGTAAGAATGGCTTCATCCGTTTTGCAAAGGAACTCCCTATATGATAGACCTACATGGCTTATAATAGGCCTATATCTGGATTAATTTTACACAAACACATTCGTTCTCGCACTTCATACATGTGCCGACTGGAGTCGCCAGTTCTCCTTTCTCCACTTTTTGTCCGTACGCATGGGTTATATTGTGCGTGGAACACCGCACTTCTTCCCGTAAAGTATACTTTTGATAAATCGCAAATGTTGCTTAGTGAGCCACGTACGCACTCTATTGTGCGTACGCACCGTTGATAAATGAGGCCCCTGGTCTTTGCCCCTTGCAATCTGTCAATGGACTAAAACAATGGACAACCCCAACCATAAAAACATTAACCTTTTAAGATTGATTGATTGTTAAGCCTGGGGTGAAGCTAGAAGCCTGAAAACTAACCCAACCAGGACGGGGCTGCTTTAAGGTGACAACTTCTATTAGTGTCTTTGTGACGTTGCATCATGAAACATTCCTCTCTACTGTGTGTTTGGATAGAAATTTCAGATGTATTTGGATTCTCGTTGACACGTGCAAGTGTAGCCTATTTGGTGCCTATTGAAAATCACAATACCAGTGTGTGTATGTGCATGTGTGTCTTGCGTGCGTGCGTGTATGTGTGTGTGCGTGCGTGTGTTGAGCCCACACGTCTCATTCACACCTAATGATCGCAGCCTCTCACTGGCAGCCATCTCTTCTCCCAGACCAAATCCAATTATCCTGGACAATAGAAAGCAGCTCCAGGCTCCAGGACTACATCAGCTCCTGTGTGCCGCTGCTGCTGCTGCTCCCCGCTCCGAGGCTCCTGCTGTCTGGACCCCTAATCATGTCGAGGGTCCACAAGGGCCACAGAGTATACACCTGTAGGCCTACACAAGCACACAGGCAGAAGGACAAAGAGAAACACAAATACAAACACATATATCAAGCACAAATAAAAATAAGGAATACACAAAGAATAACATACAGTAGATATGACCAGAACAAGAAAAACTAAAATGAAGCATAATAAAGTAACACAAACAGATCAAACGCAAATAAAAATTAAACCAAAAAATTGCAAACCCAAATATAGGCCCTACACAAACCACGTAATATACGATACTGACTTTCGTTAACTTCCTGCACAATACACCAAATTATTGTATATCTTATGTATTATATCCAACCCTGTTTTACAGCTCCACAAGATTCACGTCTCAATGGCTCCATCTAGTGGCAAAACATAAAACAACATCAGATGAATAAAATAAATTCAAGAATCCTCCGAGCAAACCTTTTGAGAATCACAAAGGATATTAAAGATGAGATTCAGAGTTTAGTCAAAACTCTGCACCTCACAGTCCGTTTAGTAGCTGCTCTATAGCACAATTCAGACAAAAGGCATGTCAAAGATATTTACAGGGGCTAAGAAATAGGCCTTAAAAAAATAAGACATCGTGGTGTAGTGTTTTTTAGAGCGCCCAGCTTTATTTTGAAAATGTTACAACGGATGTTCTGTGGTTACCCAATCATAATCGCGTGACGTTTGAAGCTGAGGCAACATGGCGAACAGCGGCGGAATGACCGTGGATGGAGGAGACACCATGCGATATCCTGAATATGCTCCAAGAACAAACGCCAGGAGCGACGCAGATACACACAGGCGGCTGGTGAGTGTCTGTTTTCAACCTGAGAGCTTTGTGGTGTCATTCAAACTAAAATAAGTCGTTGTATAAACCTGCTAAAGTGCGTGTTGAACCGCAATGACCGCTAACGTCACTGCTTGCTCAGGTGAAGCAGCTGGCTTTTTAGGTAAACACTGAGTATATATCATTTTGTTAATTTTTAGTCTTCTAAACAGTTGACATACATCAGCCTTAAGGAGAACTTATCAAATTTTATATTCATGCGTAACACAGCTGAACACGTTGGAGCTAAACTAAACACCTAGCTATTCATTGTAACTAGTTAGTTACCAGATAGATAGAGACTGTTGTACATAGTTAAATATTCCATATATAATGGCTAGTAGATAGATGATAGATAGATAGATAGATAGATAGATAGATAGATAGATAGATAATAGATAGATAAAGATATAGCTATGAGCTATGAACCCAGTGTGGTAACTGTGCTAAATATTTTTTTTCGGGTGACAGGGAGGGACTCTGATTGCAGTCGGTCTTGGTGTGGCTGCTGCAGGTTTTGCAGGTAAGAATACTGATACAAACAACAATCATTTACCAAGGACAATATTATTATTATTATGGATGTGAATGCTGAATGTTTCTGGTCTCTAGGTCGCTATGCGTTCCAGCTGTGGAAGCCTCTTGGACAAGTCTTCTCTGAAACGGTCAAGAAGATGCCCACAGCAGCAGTGAGTAGTAAGAGTTCAGTAGTTTTGAAGTGGGGTTGAATGGGGTACTAGGCATATTTAGTGTGTTACCTTCGATGTAGCAGAAGTCAGCATTGTACTGTTGCAGAGGGGTCCAGAAGAACAATCTGCGGGAATAATGTAAAATGTAACGTAAAATCTGGGTTTCTGGCATGGGCCCCAATACCTTTGTAAAATCAAAGCTCTAATCTCTTTCCGTCACCCAAGGGTTTCTCATCGTACTACAAAGGAGGCTTTGAGCAGAAGATGTCCAGACGAGAGGCCAGCCTTGTGCTAGGCATCAGGTAATTATGATATGTGGTCTATAGTAGTTCAAATGTCTTTAGTGTTATCTTTTAACTTATAGCCAACAGTCCTTCAGTATGTGTCTCCAACTGCTCAGAGGACATTGATGGTCATATTATTGATGTATTATTTGTGTCATGTCTTCCAGCCCAACCAGCACTAAGCCAAGGTACGGGACGCCCATCGGAAGATCATGGTCCTGAACCATCCAGATAAAGGTATGCATGATCGTGTTCATACAGAGGCTTAGTCGATGCCGGTGCGCACTGGATTGTCAATCAGAATTGCCCTAATAGCATGCTGATTTCAACACTAAAAACACTGGGACGGATGTAGTAGACCCCCAAGTATTTTTAAGCATACTAAATCTGACCACAAGAATTGGGAATTCCTAAATATTTTTTCTACCATACTAAATAGCAGAAAGTATGGGTATTGGAAAGTAGGGTCAGTGTCTAATGTATGATACACGTGTGCAATGTACTGTTGAGTTAAAACCTAACACAAACAAATGAGTAAGTTTAAGGACTAAAATGTGTTTTCTGTTTGCACAGGTGGGTCACCGTACCTGGCTGCAAAGATCAACGAGGCCAAAGACCTTATGGACGATAAGCGATGAAACTACATTCTGAATGAACACTTTAACGACCTCATGCATTGTGCTTGATCTCCATTGTACTGCTGGATGCTCCATCAACATCTAAACCACTACATGGCATCAATTCCTGCTCCTGAAGGCAAAACAATATACTTTTATGATAGTTTATTTCCTAAATGGGTAAAAAAAAAAACATACCTTTTTGAAATTGTGAATATATAAATATGAATGTGTTGACCAAGAGTTTTGAATATTGAGTTGAGGGGTTTATAATTGTGTGCATGTGTGAATAAACAGTCGCCTTGAAGTGGAAGGTGTTCTAAATCAATGCTAAAAAGATGGTACAGTACTGAGTGTCATAAGGTTAAACAATGTGTGTGTATTAAAACGTTATTATGTAATGTCTATTTAAGAAACAATAAATAATCACAAATATTTCAAAGTTAAAACCGTTAATGTGGAAATGGTGAAAAACTTTTTGTTAAATAAACTTTTTGAAAAATACAGTAGCGGTGTGTGTTTGTGTTTTGTATTAGAATGAGTGACTGTGGTGGATTGTTTGAGAAGGCCAGTTATATCCAACATGAACCAGCTGGTTTACTGGAGAAAGTATTTTTAGTGCTGCCTTGCTGGAAAATGGTATATAATTAGAGACCTGAATACGGTAGAGGGCAGACTATAACATAATCACACACAGGGTATACATAGCAGATGTTTTTTTATTTGTGTTTTAGAATAGCTCTGTTAGACTTTTCCAAAAGGACAAAGAAATAAAACTCACCCCAGGACAGCGACTTCAAAACGCTTCTTTATTTAGAGCATGATGTCATACTGATGTCATGAGGGACAATAAAAGCAGGACACAGTATTTAGCGGTTACAGTTACAGCAGCAGTCATTGGTCCAAAAAAAATGTAAACCAAATCACAGCACGATTTGAATGGAAAAATGCAAAATAAATAGAAAATGGAATCAGTCTTGTTCTGATGCAACCATGTCGGCAAAAGAGCGCTAGTTTGTATATTGGAGTGCCGTAATTTTTTTTTGTTGCCATAACATCTTCTGGGCTACGTATAAAAGAGAACTAATTCAAATTGAATTGACTTTTTGGCAGGTCTAGAACCCTCTAAGCTGATGTTCCCAGCTGGAATTACATTTTGGTATGGTATGGTTAATTTGATTAGTGCAATATCAGTGTTGGCTGGCACTCAATCACTTTTTTGAGCATACTTCCGTAAAGTTTTGGAGAGTGTCGCTGTAACGTATATATCCCTGAATGTTGTTCAAACGTATAGGGGTGCTGAGGTGAGTTTTGACAGTCCGGTCATTTGCAACACGAATCAGTATATTTGGACCCATGGAGAAAAGGACACAAGACGCCCTTCTTTGTATAAAGCAAGGCCAAGCGGAAAGTGTCTGAGAGCTGCCCACGACTCAGCAGAAATAATCTTGAACGTAAAAAGTAACAGGAATTCGGATGAGGCACAGACAGAAACATTTGTAACCATGTTTAGCACCATGGAAGCTCCACTCACTTAGGATGAAGTAAAAGGCATGCTGGGAAGAAGGAGGAGGAGGAGAAGATGGTATGTTAGGCGTTACATTAGGCGGACATTTTCTTATCCAAACTGATCATGTTACAGTCGATCGTCAGTCATCAACAGAGAATATTAATCATTCCAGTAAATGCTTCCAGTATTTTTTACATCTTCTCAAATCGCTTTACGGCAGACAAAAAAAAAAAAACGTTAGAGGGCGTTGTTCTTCCCGAGGAATTTCTAGTGGTAAAGCTTTGACAGTCTCTGGCTGAATGGGAGCGAAGAAACAACGGAGAAATAGATCACATCCAACGAGTTCATCCTCTTTGAGGAGGGGTATAATAAGCAGCGAGGCCGATGGGAACTGTAGTCTTAATATAAAGAGAGATAACCATCAGTGAGAAGAACCTACTGCTGCAATGAGACGGAAGTAGCAACCAAACAATCTGGGGCTTTTTTTCCTGGCTCGGAGTTTGGGGGGGGAGAGGCGAACATATCAGAGGTTTTGAGGGTGGGAATAAAATCTGCAGCCCATTGGTTAACGAGCTTCGTTAAGGCTGCTCGGTTTGGCGTCGTCATGGGCGATCCATTAGCAGTCCTGCGTAGCCCTCTCCAAGTCTTCATCTTGTTGGCCTACTACCCCCTCCTCTACCTCCACCTCCTCTCCCCTCCCCCCCTCCTCTTCCTCTTGCTCTTCCTCCTTCTCACTGAGTTCCTCTCCGATGGACTCTAGCCGCGCGTCCTGCCCGTTCAGGCCCTCCTCTGTGGGGTCGTTGTGATGCGCCCCGGCCTCCTGCAGCTGGAGCCGCCTCTCTTCCACCAGCATGAGGCGCTCTCTCACTGCCTCCGCCGCCGCCGCCGTTTCACTGGGACTCCCAAAGTACTGCTCCGTCCTAAAAACCACAACATAATGAGTAGGGAGATTGTATTTATATTGTAAGTGTGTGTGTGTGTGTGTGTGTGTGTGTGTGTGTGTGTGTGTTGTGTGTGTGTGTGTGTGTGTGTGTGTGTGTGTGTGTGTGTGTGTGTGTGTGTTTGTCTTAATAACAATGTGGGCACACAAGTCAAAACAATGCAAACGTTTCTAGTTTTAATCAAATGACAGAGTTCTGGTCCCACAGATATACTGTTTTGCTTCACTCTCATAGCAGCCGTTCATAGTCAGCAGCAAACGACAGAAACACATAAACGCAGTAAGCGACGCGATGTTGAACACGGGTAAGGGAATGTACGTCAATGCAATGTCCTCCAAAGTGACAGAAACAGATTTGTTTGTGTGTGTGTGTGTGTGTGTGTGTGTGTGTGTGTGGTGTGTGTGTGTGTGTGTGTGTGTGTGTGTGTGTGTGTGTGGGGTGTGTGTGTGTGTGTGTGTGTGTGTATACAGTACGTACCCATCAGGGAAGATAACCGGCAAGGTCAGTCTGTCCAGCAGAGTTTTCCCTGTGAAGTCCACTTCATCCAGAGACTCCCCATCCGAACATTCTTGCTGTAGAACCTGAAACACAGTAAAAAACTATTTAACAACTGAAGGTAAATGTATACTTTTACCATGTCACTGCATTGGTGTGATGTACATTTTATCAGCTGCTTTTACAAGCACACATTTTTATTTTTTATTTTTTAAAGATTATTCTTTGGCACTTTATTCATTATTAGACAGGAGAGAGAGAGATATGAAATGGGGCAGAGAGGGGAATGACATGCAGAGAACGACCACGGGCTGGATTCGAACCCGTTGACTGCTGCTCCTTCTGAGGACTGAGCCTCTATGGGGGGGCGCTCTAACCAGTACACCACGAGCTCTCTCCCCACCCCCCATCACACCCAATGTTTACTATCTATCCCATATCAGCTGATAATATAATAAGACACACACGATAAAGTGAAGTGTCTCTCACCCTCTCTGCGGCCGTGTGGAAGTTGAGGGCCAGCTCCAGCCTCTGCTGCCTCTCCTCGGAGCTGACGCTGAACTGCTTCCAGATGCGGTTGAGTCTGGGCAGAGTGTCTCCGGACGAGCGCGTGGTGCAGCGCAGAGACTGACACAGCACCACGGTGGCCTGCAGCAACTGGCGGCCATAGTCATACGTGCTCTGGAGGACGAGAACAAAATGCTTTTTAAGGATTTTTTAATAGACAATTTGTAGAGACAGAGGTGAAATGGGGCAGAGGAGGGTAATGACATGCAGAGATCGACCACGGGCCGGATTTGAACCAGTGGTCTGCTGCTTCTAAGGACTGAGCCTCTATGGGCGGCTGCTTTAATGAATGTCTTTATGTTAACAATACACTGACTATTACAATACAAATGACTATTAGTAATATCCAGGAGAGTCTCTACCTGAGCGACGTCCACAAACTTCCTGTGTTTGTCCACCATGGTCCTGGTCTCCTGCGCATCGTCTCCCAGTCTGACGTGAGTCTTCAACAGGGCGTCCAACAGCTCACACAGCCACTCTACTGACTGAACACACACACACACACACACACACACACAGACACACACACAGACACACACACACACACACACACACCACACACACACACAAAGCATCATCTCATTAATACAGGAACTACTGGTGTGTGTGTGTGTGTGTGTGTTTTGTGTGTGTGTTGTAATATTGTTGTGTGTGTGTGTGTGTGTGTGTGTTGTGTGTGTGTGTGTGTGTGTGTGTGTCCTACCTGTAAAGCGTCTTCTTCACATTTGAAAAGTTGGACCATCTGGAGCATCTTCAGCCTCCTCACGTCCACCATGTCCTCACACCTGTCCAACACAAACACACACGTTAGTGTTTTCATCACTTCCGAGGACATTACGTAGACTTACATTCATTTCCTGGACACTTGCCTAACCCTTACCCTGACCTAAACCTAAGTCTACCCTTTCCTTAAAGCAAGTTTTCACCCTAAAATGTAATTATTACGTTATGGGGATTTCCATTATGTCCCCAAAAAGAACGGTATGTCTCCCCACAATATCACTGTGTAAACGGAAAAATGTCCCCACAACATAAGTAATACCAGCCACGCACGTGCACACACACACACACACACACACACACACACACACACACACACACACACACACACACACAGTGTAAAGGGCTGCTCTACTTCCCTTCCATCAGGCTACCGTGTTCATAGCAGCCTCACTGTTTGACATGACCCTAGATGACTCCCTGCTGAACCTTGCAGTAGTGCTCTTCTACCTCTGTTTGCGCAGCTGCATCTCCTCCATGACGGCCTGGATGTGCTGCTCGTTGTCCTGCTGCTCTCCAGCTGGACTCTCGGGTTCCTCCAGAGACCAGGTCGGCTGGCCACACATCTGCTCCATCAGCAGAGCCCCCTTCTGCCGCAGAGAGGTCAGCCCTGCCTCTGTGTGGAGGGAGGGAGGGAAAGGAGGGAGGGAGGGAGGAGAGGGAGGGAGGGAGGGAGGGAGGGAGGGAGGGAGGGAGGGAAAGAGGGAGGGAGGGGAGATGGTCATTTAGGCTGCGTTTCAAAAGTTCTTCCAAAGTTTGAATCTTGTTAGTAAGCAATTCCCTCTTTTTATATTCCTAAACGGTAAATTTGAAAAATACACTTGACTTTTGAAGTGTTAATCCGCCCTCTACAGCCCCAAATTATCCCAGGCTTCAGAAAAAACTGTCTTGGAGACAAAGTATGTGTTCTAATCCCCATACTTTCTGCTATTTAGTATGGTAGAAAAAAAAGATTTAGGATGTCCCAATTCTTGTGGTCAGATTTAGTATGCTTAAAAACTACCCGGATGTTTACTACACCCGGCCGAGATTTTTTTAGTGTTGAAATCAGCATGCTATTTGGGGTGATTCTGACCCACCATCGAGTGTGCACCGGAAGTGTACATATGTTTTAATTAACAATATTTAAAGAGAAAAAAACAATAACAACTTTTATAATTCAGGGCACTAACCAACAGTCTGCAGCTTCTCCTCTAACAGCTTGAGGATTCTGTTGAATGGCGGCTCCGTCGGCTGGAGCCACGCGGCACAGAGCATGCCCAGTAACCGTCCAACAGCTGGGACAACTGCACAGACAGACAGACACACAGACAGACACACACACACACACACACACACACACACAACACACACACACACACACCACACACACACACACACAACACACACACAGTTTTGATTGCTCAGAATAAATCACACACCTTTTATTTACTGTTGTTGATAAATTAATTTACCCTCCTGAAAAAGCTGCTAAAATTGGAAGAAATACTATTGTTTATGTAATATTTTTGTTTTAGTTTCCTCCTCCCTACAGTCTTTCTGTTAAGTTAATCTCAAAACATCCTTAACCTTCCTCTGAACCGAACACAAAAATATGAAACTGAAAACAGCCCTTGGGCATTCTGCACAAACAGCAGCTGATACGGATTGTATGTGTAGTGTGTGTGTGTGTGTGTGTGTGTGTGTGTGTGTGTGTGTGTGTGGTGTGCAGGTATTCATGTGTGTGTGTGCGTGTGTGTGCACGTGTTCATCTGTGTGTGTGCATGTGTTAATGTGTGTGTGTGTGTGTGTTGCTATGTGTATGGTTGTGCATGTGTGTGAGTGTGCTTGCGTACGTGTGTGTATACGTGCGTGTATTTGTGTGTGTGCGTGTTATGTGCATGCATGTGCGTGTATTTTATGTGTGTGTACATGTGCGTGTGTGTGTGTGTGTGTGTGTATGTGTGTGTGTGTGTGTTACCTCCTGTGTGGTGCTGTGGAAGCCCTGTGCTGCCTGCAGGACGTTCTGCCGGCCCTCCAGATGAGCAGCCTGTCTGTAGCAGACGTCACTCAGCTGCTGCTGCAGCGCCTTCAGCTCCACCACCTCCTCCTCCTCCCCGCCGCTCAGCAAGGCAGCGATCTGCTGGTTCAACTCCACGTACACCGCAAACCACTCCTGTACACACACACACACACACACACACACACACACACACACACACACACACACACACAATCAGCCAGATGCTCACATTTACAGCAAGTATATATTTTTATTTTTTTTGAGAATGTTTTTGGGGCACTTTCAATGCTTAATTTATAGTGCAGAGAGACAGATGAAATGGGGCAGAGAGTGGGGATGACATGCAGAAAACGACCACGGGTCGGATTCGAACGGGGTCTGCTGCGGTTCTAGAGGGACGCTCTAACCACTACATCACTAGCTTCCCCCTCGAGCCAGTAGAACTTAAAGGACCCAAAACAGAACTAACATACACTATGCATCAATGGACAAAATCAACTCCAATCTTTATATAACGCTAAAATCTGTTCAGTCCTTGCCAAATGGAGTGGAGTGTGTGTGTGTGTGTGTGTGTGTGTGTGTGTGTGTGTGTGTGTGTGTGTGCTGTGTTGTCCTTACACTGTGCTGGCTCTCGATCTCCTCATGTTTCTGCTGCAGGGCCTGAGCAGATCTCATGGAGTCTCCGATCTCCTGCTGAGTCTTCAACAGCTCGCAGCCTGGCCCCTGCAGCCAGGTGACCACCTGACACACAGAGAGGAAACACTCAATATACAGACTTATATAGTGATCTCATATAGTGGGATAAATATGTGGCCCTGAGAGACCAAAGCAGCAAAAAATGGAGTTCATTAAGATATATTAATTTTATTATTTACACCTGGCCAAGTAGGGGACATTTTGTTTGTGAGGATCTCCTTCAGTCTATATAGTATAGGTGCACCTCGAAAAAATTAAAATATCAATGAAAAGTTAATTTTTTTCTCTGTGATTTCTTGCAAAAAGTGAAACTGTCATATATTCTAGATTCATTAAGCTTAAAGTGAAATTAACCTACAATAAACAAACTTTGTGAAAGGTGGACATTTCTGTATTATAAATAATATTCTAGTATTTTGAGACAGTGGTTTTTTTTTTTCTCCATGAGCTGTAAGCCATAGTCATCAAAATGAATACAAAAGAAAGGCCTGACATATTTCACTATGTGTAATGAATCTAGAATATATGAAAGTTTCACTTTTGAATGGACTTTTACATTATATTCTATTTGTTTTAGATGTGCCTTTACATGCTGTATAGTCTATGAGCTGCAGTGCATTAGAGGGACCAGCAGGAGGCCCTCAGACTCTACTTCAAGCACTTTAATGATCCCTGACCATGGGGGAGTTGGAGGGGAAAACATTTAAAAAAAAATTGTTTTAGAAAAGCTGGTCAATGTTGAAGCAGCAAAGGCAGTGGTATCCAGACACTATGAGTCAAGCTCCGACAACAGTGGACCCTACATTTTATTATGCAACTCATTTATCACGACAGCTGACTGTTTAACATGTGTCTGACGTGGTGGAGTCTTCTTTGAAACTTTAGGTTTCTCTGATAAGGCCAGAAATTAATGTTAGAATTCCCTAAGAAACATAAAAAAAAAAAAAAATTTGTATTATTTAATCATTGCATTGTTTTATCTAAATTAAAAATATGATCTAAATTAAATATTTATATTCAACAATATTATATATTTCCAACATAAATGACACATTATTGGATATTTTTATGGATGATACAATTGTATAAAAATGCAGCCTGTGTGTTTTTCTGGTACAATCCCAAAATCCTACAAAATTATTCCGATTTGGTTGAAATGTTCACCACCGTACAGTAACATCTGGGACTGCCTGTCCAGATGTATGAGTTTCGGTATCACCATCCAATTGTATTTATCAGGTCAGTGATGCCACACACACACACACACACACAAACACACACACACACACACACACACACACACACACACACCACACACACACACACACACACACACACACAGTTCGGTCCAGAACTAGGCCAAACCCCCACACACACACACATGAAATCCTCCAGGCTAGCGACAGACATGGTGCCGTTACCGTGGCAACCCCAGGCTTATCTCCAAGACAATGGTTGAACCCCCAGTAACCACAGTAAGAAGACTTCTTCTACTGAAGTGCTGTGGAGCAGTGGAGTCCCACACACACACACACACACACACACACACACACACACACACACACACACACACACACACACACACACACACACACACACACACAAAGGGCAATGGAGCTGATCACTGACACTGTTTTCTGAGGGTCACAGACTTGATTATAAAGGAATCAGGTCAGACTGAGGAGGGTAATGTCGGGTGCGTGGGCGACACATTTACACGTCACCACTTCTCCTCTGGATTTCTTGAGAAGAGTTCAATGAGAATATTAATGCCTCTAAAAATGACACTGTGCTTTAATTTTTATTTAAACCATGTACTGTAAATTACAAGAGGTCAAAAAAACGTTTTAATATTTTAAGGGTTAAGTGATGAAATCAAGTTCACACACTGCATGTAAGTGTATGTAAATACCCTAAAAGTGACACAGGCAAGTGTGTGTGTGAGAGAGGGATAGAGACAGAGATAGATAGAGAGAGAGAGCGAGAGAGAGAAGGATAGAGACGGAGATAGAGATAGAGAGAGAGAGTGTGTGTGTCTAACCTGCATGACTTCTGCGTAGAGAGATAAAAAGGGAGAGTGTGTGAGTGTGTGTGTGTGTGTGTACACGCGTGCTTGCGTGTGTGTCTGACCTTGTGCGTGTGTGCGTGCGCCTCTGACCTGCATGACTTTGGCGTGGATCTCGTCTAGCTGGCTGCGTTTGTTGCGCTGCCTGCAGAGCTCCTGGTACCTGGTGTACTGCTCCCTCAGCGAGTCCAGCAGCTTCATGACCTGAGGCTGGGCCAGGAGCTCCTCCTCCATCGGCCTCCATGGCTGCCCTGCTCAGAGGTCACACAGACAGGCAGGGTTAGATAGTCCAGAAGAATGACATTGTATCCCTTGGTCTAATTATAGTACGATTGTTATGCACTTTGTGTCTCCTCAGGCTTGTGTATATATTGTTGTGTTATTGTGTCCTGATGTCTTATTTGTCGTGTGTCGTTAAACTTCTCCTGCTGTACACAAATTTGCCCTCGTGGGACATTTAATAAAAACCTTGAACCTTGAAGACAAATTCCTGTGATGGTGCCTTTTCAGGACATTAAAGGTGCAGTATGTAACTTTGGGTGTGTCAGAAAAACTAAGAATTTCTTTAGGTATATTCTCATGACTAAATAAAAAAACTTAAATCAGAAGATAATGTGATCCCTGGAATACTGTTTGAAGTCAGAAAGCTATCTGAAATGTTTATATTTCACAGCAGCATGGCCCGCAGTTTTCTTTACAAAAATATTTTAGACTTAAATTTGGTTCCAGGTGCCTCAAAAATCCCCCTCCTCTGAAACTGCATAGTGCACCTTTAAAAGGTGTCAGTTAAGGCTGTGCTGTGTACACTACATGGACAAAGGTATGTGGACACTCAAACATGGCAGCCACATGAGATGGTTAAACGTGTCGAGGCATTGATCTGCTGCTTAAAGGTGCTACAAAGAACTTTTAAATATTTCTGAAACGGTCTCATTTTTCCATTGGTGATCATACATTAAATGTAACAGCAAACAAGACCAGTGCAAAGAATACAAATTTTTAAATAGTTTTTCTTCATGCCTTTGTCATGGGTGCACTCACCCAGGAACTACAGCTGGCGTAGTAAAAACACTACCGCTTTTGTCAAAAGGGTGTGCTAGAAATAACAATTACTGAAAGTTCCTCGGAGCACCTTTAAATAGCCTTCTCTCTCTGTTCTGGTTTGAGCCCATTCAGCAGATTTCAGGTTGGCTCCCATTTCATCCACAGGAGCCTCGGTGAGGTCCGACACTAATGGAGGGTTGGCTCACAGTCGGCGTTCCAATTCTTGCCAAATGTGTTGGACGGTGCTGTTGAGCTTTAAAGCCTTTTGAATCCAGTTACTTCCACAACAAACTTGGACAAAGACTTTCTAATGGATCTGGCATGAAGAAGATGCCATAATGAAGCATAATCTCTATAGGCTACAAAATAGTCTGTGCGGCTGCTTAGCAACATACAACTTGCATGTTTCATGTTTAATGGTGCTATGAGGAACTTTCAGTTTGTGGTAATTCTTGCACCCCCTTTGGACAAAAGTGGTTGTGTTTTTACTACGCCAGCTGTTGTTCCTGGGTAAGAGTACCCATGACAAAGGCTTTAAGAAAAACGATATAAAAAGAGCATTATTAACCCTTGTTTGCTGCTACATGTAATTTATGATCATCAGGGGGAAAATGAGAATGTTTAAGAAATATTTAAAAGTCCCTTGTAGCACCTTTAAGTTAAAATCTTCCCGTATAAACTAAAAGAGGAGCCTGACAACGTTTGCTCAAACTGTGATGTATTGTCATCCAGGCCTGTTATTCAGCCTGGTGAGGACAGTGTGTTTGTGTTGCTTGTGAGGACAGGGACGGTCTGAGTCACTGTGTAGTACTACGGCTCAGCTGAATGACTGCATTCAACCGCTCATCCATAACAACAACAATCGCTCAGAGAGGGAGTGAAAAAAACCTTCATTCATTACTTCAACCCCCATCAGTGTAGTGTTAGCTAGAGCAACACAGTCACAGTGACACCTGGGTGATTAACAGCGGCCTCCTCACCTCCTCCTTGTCTTTCCCCTACCCCCCCTCCTCCTCCTCCTCCTCCTCCTCCTCCTCCCTCCGAGCCGTTAAAACGCCGCTGCTGCAGCTCCGACAGCAGCTCGTGACCTGCAGAAAGGACACAGACATAGACAAACAAAAGATGGGGGTAAAATGGTCAATGGACTCAACTTATATAGCGCTTTTCCCTGGGTTTTTCACAGACCCAAAGCGCTTTAACATTATTTTGTACACATTCAAACACCAATAGCAGCAGATATCGCGCAGGGTGCAAGTTAACTAGCAATTTGGGGTTCAGTGTCTTGCCCAGGGACAATTCGACATGTAGCAGGGAGACGGGGGATTAGACCACCGACCCTGCAATCCAGTGGACGACGGCAGCCCTACCCACTTTGCCACAGCCGCCCGGGTGGGTGTAAAAAATTTTTTTTAAAAGCCCCGTTACAAAAGCCAGTGAAACAATAAGACAGCAGTGTTTGTGTACATGGCGTTACATGATGAAAGGAGCTGGTAGAGAGGAAGAGGGTGGCACCACGGACAATGACTCCTTTCTTTCACCTCTCTACCCAAACACTCAGACACAGGCCGCTCAGTGCAGGGAACACAGACACACATCATTCATCCATCCATCATCCTCACTGTCTGGTTAGCTCCAGGCAGATCAACATGCAAGGGCTTGAACCGTGATGAATTTAGGATAAACCTGTACTTGTATTATTATGACACCCCACTTCCCACCTCTGTAACTAGCCACTCGTAATATTTGTTAAAATATTAGTTTATGTATTTATGTCTAATTAATTTTTTTTTTTTCTTATTCGTATATTTGATTTTTAGTGTAAAATGTACCACTTGACTTGGCAGATTCTGCTGACACTTGTTATAACCCCTTAAAAAAACGTTTTAACCTTTATTTTATACAGGTAAATCCCATTGAGACCGAATAATCTTTTTCAAGGGAGACCTGTTCCCATTTCCACGTTACCATTCACACACAAATGCATACACCGATAGCAGGCTAACTATCTGGAGCAATTCAGGGTTCAGCGTCTAGCCCACTTCGACATGTGGCAGAGAGACGGTGGATCAAATCACCGACCCTGCAACCCAGTGGACGACCGCCCTATCCACTTCACTACAGTCTAATGCACTTCGAAGGTAAGTGATCCAACATGCTCGTTTTGTGCAAAAAAAAAATATATAGTATATATATCTGAAGCTAATATATTCAGAGCCTCTTTGCTATATATTTCCCTCTTTTTGTGAGGAACAGTATCTTAGACACAACATGAAAATGCCTCCACATTTGCGTGCATGCGTCCTAAAGGGGCTTTCGATGTAGGAAGATGATATTTACCGGTCTGCAGGACGGTCTCAGGGTCGAAGGATGGCAAGAGAGCACAATCAGCTGATCTGAAGTAGACAAGACAGACACACAGCAATGAATTTCCTGAGTCAACTGTAAGTACACTAAAAGCTGTAGTGTGTGTGTGTGGTGTGTGTGCATGCGTACTTGTTTTTGTCCAGCGAGCTGCTCTTTTCACTATCATTGATAATCGTCAGCTCGTTCAGCAGCGATGTCGACTCCCTGGTGAACTTTTCAAAAACCTGAAAAAAAAATAAAAAATAAAAAAAAATCAGAACTGGTGCCAGGACGAGGTTTTTAGGATAGATATAGATATTAGAGAAAATTAAAAAAATATACAAATTGTATTTAAATAAAAAATATACCAGTCTCTTTGCGAGCCAGTCACTGTGGTCGTAGTCCAGACTTCCCCCAAAGTCGTCGGTGAGCTGACAGGGTTCAATGTAACGGGTCAGCTTAGTGGCCGAGACCAGGATCACCTGACAGGAAGCACAGACAATAGATATGTAGTTTAGCATCAGCAACACATGGAACTAACGTTAGATAGCTACAGATCAGCACATTACAGGCAGCTGGTGTCATATCGGCCAGCTTAACAGTCACTGTTACAAATTAAACTTAAAACTGTATCTTAAAAGGTGCTACGAGGAACTTTTAAATATTTCTGAAACTCTCATTTTCCTGTGTATGATCATGAATGACAAAGAATTAATATTTTTATATAGTTTTTCATAACGCCTTTGTCATGGGTACGCTCACCCAGGAACAACAGCTGGCGTAGTAAAAAAAAACGCTTTGCCCAAAGGGGGTGCTATGTTTAACACAAACTTAAAGTTCCTCGGAGCACCTCTCAAGATTAAAACTGTGGCGCCATCATTACTTCAATATGATGCATCTTTCGGCTTAGGCATATAGAGTGTCGAAGAAATAAACCCACACAGCATGACATGACATGATAAATCAGAGTTGGTGCAATTTTTACTCATTTCAAATTTAAACTAAAATATTATCTGAGCCGTGAAGACACAGGAATTCTGATATGAACAATAAATCTGACTTAAATTATTAATTATTTTTATGGAAACACACAAACATCTTATAGGACCTCCTTTGACAATACTCACTTCAAGCGCTTCATATATCAAACACTATCTCTGTGGGATATTTTTAACTTTTTACATATCTATATACAGTATGTATTCAGCAAACTATGCTCCCTCCGTTCCTCACTGCAGCCAGTATCCCAAAAACTACAACATCCCACAACATAAAATGGGGCTTAGGAGAAGGAAACCACTGGTGTATCCTCCTAGTCCTATTTTTTAACCGGACGGCTACACCCTTTTAGATCAAAAGATTTGTTTCCTGATTTGTGTCAGCTGATCTACTGGGCGTGTAAAAGCAGCTGCCAACTGCTGTGGAAATTGCACATTTTCAATATTATTGCAAATTTGACAATCGCAAGGAAACAGGAATGTCTCAGCATTCAGCAGCAATGGAGGCTCTCACAATAACTTATAATTAAAACTAATAAAACTGTATGTTTTGCTCATTTAGAAAAGAATTAGGTCCAAGTGTTTGTCCTTAATGGCTGCAGTCAGATCATATGTAATTATGATTCATATCAGCCTGACAGACTGACCGTACCTGCAGCCTTTCACAAACTAACTATAGCTTTTATTAACAAAACTGGTTGCTTTATGTTGTGTTACCCCAGTAATAAAGTGATATTATTTATTTATATTGGAGTTACGATTTCAAATTTATAATAAACTGTTAATTATTTCTGCACATGAAGGGACAGATGATGCCGTGCGAAATGAATTATCACTGTCTTGTCAACATGACACAAGGGGTGATTGATTATGTGTTAAATTCAGTTTCACCCCCCCTCTCTTTCTTTCTCTCTTTTCTTTCTTTTCTCTCTCTCTCTCCTCTCTCTCTCTCTCTCTCTCTCTCTCTCTCTCTCCTCTCAATTCAAATGGGCTTTATTGGCATGAAGGTTTTAAAAAAACAATGTTGCCAATCAAAGCTTTAAAATACATAAGTCCAAATATTCAAACAGTACACAATACACTAATAAACATTATATGTCTTATATACAGTGGTTGTGTGTGTGTGTGTGTGTGTGTGTGTGTGTGTGTGTGTGTGTGTGTGTGTGTGTGTGTGTGCGCCTGTGTGTTCTTAAATGGGTGGGAGGTGAGGAGCCACGTTAAAGAACAGCCCATGTGCATGGCGCTGTGATAGGTTGATCCAGTGCTGTTCAGACATTGGGCAGACTTAATTATAGTCCTTGTTTTCCGAGGAGTCGATGTAGTCAGCACTAAAGAGTGAAGAAACATTTCCGTTTCTCCTTCTTTTGGCTCATAAATCCAGGTTTACGACCTTTTTCTTAGACGTTTAAACAATAATAAGCACCAAATTGCGGATTATACATCAAGGATTTTGGTTTTTTTTCCAGAGCATCGACCCAGCAGCGTTCCTGCATCACAAGACAAACCTCTCCTTGGGCTTTCTAGATCACTTTCTAAATGTGGAGAGATAAAGTGTTTAGTGTTCAGGAAACCGCCTGTGAGCTCATCTGTTGTTTCACAAAAACATCTCCAAATATGAACAACTCAAAAGGTTTAGCTCTCACTCCAAAATCTAAAGAGTTTTCTGTACATATTGCAATTTCTATCCTTTTAATATACAGTAGTGTGTCATCAGTCAGTGAAGCACTATATAAACCCAATTTGTTCAATAAATGAAATAAACCTGGACAGTTAGACAGCTGTCAGTGACTCAGTCCTCCAGTTGTCACTGTAACAAATGCTGTCGGAGAAATTGGACTCAGCAGTGTGTGTGTGTGTGTGTGTGTGTGTGTGTGTGTGTGTGTGTGTGTGTGTGTTGTGCGCCGTGTGTGTTTTTTTAAATGGAAGGTCAGGCTTCAGAGCAGCTGTATGACACACACACCCTGTGTCATCCAAATACACACTGCATAGCTAGGATGAGTCAGATTTCAACCCCTTCACTGGAATCCCCCTTCCTGCAGCTGTGTGTGTGTGTGTGTGTGTGTGTGTGTGCGCGTGTGTGTGTGTGTGTGTGTGTGTGTGTGTGTGTGTGTGTGTGTGTGTGTGTGTGTGTGCGTGCGTGCGTGCGTGTGTGTGTAACTATCCAAACATAATCAACAAACTCAATCCCAGCCTATTATTCATCAAAAGCACCAAAGATTTCCTCTCTCTCTAAATATTTTGTTCAGTATACTAACAATCTTACAACTCCACATTCAAACCCCTGCTGCTTATTGGCCAAATCTTAAATGCCCCGAGTGTCCTTGAACGCATCAACAGGGTCCATTGCCTCAATGATAACTTGGAACTCCACTTTTACAAACTAAACATGAAGTCATCTCAACGTAAGCCTGTGATGGATTTTTTCTATCGGCGCCAACTTTCAAGTCGCTGCAGAAGACCCCACCAACTTGCTCCAGTTACCATGGCAAACAACGGCGGAGCCAACGTGGCTACGAAAAAATCTGGGTCACAGCAACTATACCGATCTCAGTCAATAAAACAATCTGTTGTGAGGAAGGAGGGAGAACAAACACATAAACAAACAAGCACACACACACACACACACACTCTATCGGCCCAGGCTCGGAGGGTCAAGGCTATTTAAACTGGCTCAGACTGTCTCGGTTTTATAAAAAACACAATGCAAGAGTAAGTGTGTGTGTGTGTGTGCATCTATTTCTGTGAGGACCAAATTGAATTTAGACATAAGTGGTGTTAGGATATTTTAGGAAAGTGACGACATTTGCTCCGGTCCTCTCTTTGGGACAGAGCTTCAAAGGGCTGTTTGAGGGTTCAGACTGGGTTTTAAGTTTCAGGTTAGAATTATGTTTAGGTTAGGGGATAGTGTCAGCACATAGGGAAGGTTAGGGTCACGGGAAACAGGCACGGAATGCATTATATCAAAGACAGCCACAAACGTGTGTGTGTGTGTGTGTGTGTGTGTGTGTGTGTGTGTGTGTGTGTGTGTGTGTGTGTGTGTGTGTTTTTTTGTTGACCAAGCTGTCCTCACAAGAGCAAAAGTTTGTCGGTTTGTTTCTAAAGTTATTTCAAAGTTATAAAAATATCATTTTAGAAAGTCAACTCCTATACGAAATGTTCCTTTTTGATTTTTTTTTTTGCCATGAAAACGTCAGCACCAGTTCAATTCAGGGGTAATTGGGGTTGTGCTTATCAAAGTAAAAAAAAAAAAAGATTAGCAAAAAAAGATTAAAAAGGGAACACATTTTCAAACAACTGCGATGATGAGCTGAAACAATTTAATACTATAAATCCAAAAATAACTTCAAAAAATAATTTCTGAAACAAAATATATTGAATTGTTATGAGCTGGAGCAGTGAATTTCTGTTAACTAATGAACTTCTCAAGCTTGAGCGTGCCGTGACGTGTATCTGTGTGTATCTGCTGAGGGCCACTCACCTCAAAGCCCAGGCGGTCTTTCTCCTTCCAGAAGCAGAAGTGTGTCACCTTCTTGTCCCAGAATTCATCTGGCTTCACCACGCACACCAGAGACACCTCGGCCGGGATCACATTCTGCAACCAACCACAGCAACAAAACGGCATTGTCATTCTCTGCTTTTAAAAATACCTTCCTGACAAGGTAATGCATCTAGTCGTAAAGCCATATTAACATGTCCGTACCTGCAGCATAAGCACCACAGTCTTCACTATGTTCCACTGACTCTTCCGTCCGTCCACGATCACGGTAAAGCCTCGAGCCTTACACTTCTCACTGAGGAAGAGAGAATAAAGCATTTTTACAAAAAACTAGGATCTTATTCAAACTCACAATTACACTTAAATGAATAATTTAAAGGTGCACTGTGTAGCTTTGTGTGTGTCAGAGAAGTGAACATTTTCGAAGATATTTTCTCATAACTGAATAAACAACCTTTCCTCATAGTAAAATTCGATACCTGGAACACGGTATGAATTTAGAAAGCTTCTTGAGAAGTTACAGTTTCGCTGTTGTTGTTTACAGAAGCAGGGCACACAGTTTTGTTTACAAATATATTCTAGTCTTACGTTTGGTTCCAGGTGCCTCAAAATAATTTAGTTTTGATTTATGATGATAGAATTATTCAATACTAAGTAGTACATGTAGAGTGAATATGTTTTGTAAAGTAACTGCAGGCTCTGCAAATGTAAACACATCACCCGCCACTAAAACTGCAGAGTGCACCTTTAAGATGTGTGTGAAGATTCCTTTAGAAGCATTGAAGTGACTCAGCCGTTTATTTGCATGTACTTAAAAGATAATAACAGTTAATTACTACTTGGTCCTATTTTTGGTACATAACTTATTATGAATTAAACATAGCAATTAAGAAGTTGCTGCTTTGTTCTCGGCTCTCAGTGTTCACCTTAGTGAGTGCAGTGTTATCATACCGATACAAATATTATCCAAACCTATAAAGAGAATACCTAAAAATATGTATAACTTATTTTAAGAAATTGTGTTAAAAAACACATTATATTTGACATTAATGTATGAGATATTGTTTAAATGCAGAGTGCAAGACCAGATTTGTGTTTAGTACATATTTATAGTGCATCGTTTAGAGAACGAGTCTTTATGTCCTGGGCTTTAACCTACAGGAATTTACTAACAGCTTTATGTAATGCGTTTTGGAGGACATTCATTTGGATGATGAGTTGAAAGCATCTTTACTGCGGAAGTGGAGCAGGGACAGGATCAGCTGTCAGGCTGCCAAAACAAATGACCGCTGTCACTGTCACGTCATGATGAGACAGTGTGTGAGTATGCAAAAAAAAATAGCTACATAAATTAAATATAGGATTTTTTAAATTTTGGTTTAATGGAGGTGTTTCCTGATTCACCTTTATGTCAGGAAAGTCTTATAGGGAGAGTACTTTTCATAAGTATCT
Source organism: Ammodytes dubius (assembly GCA_026122265.1). NCBI lineage: Eukaryota > Metazoa > Chordata > Actinopteri > Uranoscopiformes > Ammodytidae > Ammodytes > Ammodytes dubius. The sequence continues at coordinate 25,335,541 of CM047516.1, forward strand.
TGGACCAGTCTAAAAGTGTTTGTATCTTGAAAAAGATGTCAGAAAAGGGTAGGGGTCATTTTATAATCACGGCCGTCTCGTATTGGTATAAGACCCAAAGTTGTAATAAATTGGATCATCGTTTTACAGGACAGCCTGACATGCTGGAATCTGCCCTAAAGCCAAGTTACAAAGCACAAATCCAACAGCTCTGCAGTGACACATTAGCGGTGTGTGTGTGTGTGCGTGTGCGTGTGTGTGTGTGTTGTTTGTGTGTGTGGTGTGTGTGGTGTGTGTGTGTGCGTGTGTGTGTGTGTGTTTGCGTGCGTGTGTATGTGTGTGTGTGTGTGTGTGTGTTTACGTGCATGTGTGTGTGTGTGTGTGTGTGTGTACCTGGGGATGCTGAGCAGGTAGTCCAGTGTGTCACTGAGCTCCTCCATACTAGTCTGGTCAGAGCTGAGAGGGATGGTGAGGATCAGACCACTGCGCCGGTCTTTGCCCCCTAGACACAGAGAGACACATGGGCAGAGTGAGGGAGACATCCGGCTGCATGTAAACTGAGATGACACGGTCCTAACACAGGAAACACACATGTATCTGATCGTGTGTGTGTGTGTGTGTGTGTGTGTGTGTGTGTGTGTGTGTGTGTGTGTGTGTGTGTGTGTGTGTGTGTGTGTGTGTGTGTGTGTGTGTGTGTGTGTGTGTGTGTGTGTGTGTGTGTGTGTGTGTGTGTGTGTGTTTTTACCTGACAGAAAGGCCAGCTTTTTCTTCAGGACGGGGAGGATGTTTGTCGCTTCCATGCTCATGTTGGACATCTGTGTGCACACAGTACGCAGAGGTTAGACTTGAAAAGATGTGACATTCACACGCTCATATATGTAAGGCAAGATCAAGGCGCAAAGTTATGATGAAATAAATCAGTAAAAGCACAATTGTATATATACCTACTGCATGCTATCTAGATTATTTTTATAGTCAGATATATATAATGTAAAAAAAAGAGTATGAGATTTGAGATTCACATATTCATACCATAGATAGTGATTCATACATACTAATCCAATGAAACTTAGCTCACATTCTCAGAAAGTAGCCAACATCTTACTTCTTGTCCACTTGCTATGTCACTCACTACTGAATTAGAAAATGAATGTCAACCACTGTATGAGCTGCTGTTACTGTATGAATATCATGGAATTTACAGTAATCTCACTACTCAAGACGGCAGATACACATTGTTAGTTTAACAGTCATGATGTCATAAGGGATGAGGTCATCAATCTAATGGCCATCACTAATAAAAAAACTGTTGCGGCAGTATTACATGAATATTACAGGCATATTAAAAAGCACGGTGATTTTCCATGGAGGATTTGTTCCGTCAGCTGGCATCTCTCCCAGGCGATTCAGATTCAGATTCTTGGCATTACATGGAGCTCGGCCTGTGATTTACTGTCTGTTTGACTGTGTTGCTGCCGTTTAATGTCCACACTAAATCAGTCAGTTCAAATTTCTGTTATTTTAGTTCAATAAACATATTTTTTTTATAGATTGGGATGCAGGAGGAAAGGCTCCATTTTGCTGTCATTTTGTTATTGTATTATCTTTAATGTGTTATACTGATTGAGATTCCAATTGTAACTGTTGATTTGTATACCTCTGTTGTTTTTCATAATCCTTATGTAAAGAGTGTTTATTATTGCTGATTTTAAAGTAGCACATGAACCTTTCTGTTCTGTGCATATCCCCTGACACAGTAAGCATTGACCTTTCTTTGTACTTTACACCTGCTTTTATATAACACTGTTTCTATTATCTTACTTGCATTTTTTTTTACTTAAGAAAGACTACATATAGTCATGTATTCATCATCAAACTATGTATATACTGTATTCATTTGAATATGTATACTGAGCTGCAGTCCACATACACACACATTACTTATTCTGACACACTCTTTCGTGTTTAAAAACTGGATTACTGATCTAGGCTGTTTAGTCATGTTATGCCCTTGGCCTGCATTGTTTTTCCAAAACATTCATCTCTATGCTCCTTTTTTATTAGTCAAGAGCTTGAAGACATATTTTCTCAATCAGCTTCTTATTATGAGGACTGTGGCTTTGCACGAAAACAAACATTTTAGCCAAAGTTGCACCACATGACAAACATGAGAAAGGCATTTGCCATCTCACTCTCACTCTCCCCTTTTAGGATTTCACAACTGTTGAATTTAATACTTTGATTGTTGCTTGTCATAAATAATTTGGCTACTTTATAAAAGTAAGGAACACACTATCTGTAATAAACATTAACGTTTGTCTTCGACTATTCTGCTAAACTTAGTTTGAAAACAAGAGCTCTATCTTTCCATCCGAACGCTTTCTTTATTATTGTTATCAGTGGGCTATTATTAGTGGTAGTGTGTGTGTGTGTGTGTGTGGTGCTAATGGAGTCTGGTTACTGCAGCAGCATCTGTCCTGCTGCAGGGCTTCATCGCCACCCTCCTCATCCTCCCCCAGCCTGCGGCCTGTGTGAAGCTGTTGGACGGGTTGGCCATAGCATGCCATGCCCGTCCCGGTCCGGCTCGAATCGGTTTTATATGGGTTCGGTTCGGCTCGGCCCACAAACACAATGACCTACATTCAGCAGCTTCGGGCTGCGGCGCTGCGGCTCAAACCCCCTCCCCTCCCCTCGCTCACCACAGCCTCGAAGCCACACAGACAGTATCGACAACTTTGGGATCAATCGGAAATAACTATTGATCAGGCGGATTTTTCTTACCTTTCACTCAAATTTGCAGCATTATACTATCCCGTTTTTTCTTCTCTCTCTCTCCCTCCCGATCCTCCGTTTCTCCTCCTTTTCTCCTCTGTCTCTCCTTCTCTTCCTCTCGTCTTTCTCTTCCTCCTCTCGGGCTTTTCGATCAGCAGATGTTAGATCTGTTTTCCATTAAATCAAAACACTGCAGACCTCAGTTTGTTCCTTTTGCTTAGAGACAACAGTAAAAACCAACACAGAAGGCAGGCGTTGGACCTCGCTGCTCTGCGCAGACTCAGTAAAGCCCAATAAAAAATAACATCTTCCGGTAAAGAGACTTTCAAAATAAAAGCCTGGATGTTTGGAGGGACACGTTTCTCTGTCTTCAAAAGTATAAAGGATGATCTCAACAACAGTGTTTAATACATATATATCTAAAGCTAATATCTGTTGCAATGACACTTATTAGGCTATCTAGGTAAACGTACAGAAGTGTAAATATTATGTAGACCTACATACTAATTGCTGTGGAGTAGAAGTATATAGGTAGCATGTCATTTTAATATTGAATTAAACTAAATAAAAGTAAGTCAAAATAGTACTTTAACCTATGTTGTAACTTCCACCACTGAATGTCTGCATCATCTTTCTGGTTATTCCATCCAACATGTTGTTAAGACATTTCACCCTGAACCACAGATTTCAACCTCATGGTGGCATGACAGACATGCAAGATTTTTTTTTTTTATGTATGCTGAGCAAAAATGATTGTCCTGTAGTTGCAGCTTCGATTGGCCATTGTCAAAGAATAGTTTGATACTTGATTCTGATTAATTGCTTGATTTTAACTACAATGCATCAATCTATAGGCCTAACAGCATTTCATTTGTCATAGTGCAATCTTGTTTGGGCTATAATGAGAAAAAACATTTCAACCATTGACTCCACGGTTTCTCCACTCTCTTTGCATTGTTTATGAATTAGTTAGAAAAATAGCTTAGAAATAAAATAAAATAAATTAAATACTATGAGGTAACTCTATTCTTAGTTTTATTTTACTCACATACTTACATTGATATTTTCAAACAACATGTTTAGTTTCTGTACAAAAGTACTATGTAAAAGATGCTTGAAAACACTTTTTTTTTTCATTTTGTTTGATGTCCTATCACTCCACTGCTACACGTTTACACTTTTTGTAAAAACCCTTTATATACTATCTATGGTAAAAACGTATCGGCAATTTTCCATATGCTTTGAAAGTTTAATTGCCTCTGTTCCGGTGAAACCCTATGCAGCTTCGGCGGGGCCACGGCGCCCAGACCACGCCCCTTTCCAGTTCAATTCCACTGAGGCGTTCACGTGCCTTCAGAAACTGCAAATCCGACGTTTAGATCAGATTGATGCTCAAATAAAAAATATAAAAGCTATAGGAAAACACCTGGAAACAAACAATAAGGCCATTCACGATAAACACAGTTAGAACAATAAATACAATGTTTAACTAATACACAATTATTATTTAAAGAGATTAGTATCAGCAAACAGTATAGGCTACTGTTAAACAATAAATAGAGGTTTTGAATGAGTTGAATTTAGATTTATTCAGTTATTCATAGCAATACATATGTACACAAGTATAAGTTTATACTTTATCTTACTGGTAGAAACCTAAAAATACATTATTTTAGGTACACAACTTACAATTCAAGTTTAAATGACCAGTTCTGACTCTTGAATGTCAACACAATGCTGCTGAAAAATAAAAACATCTTATTTCCTGTACAGACTTCACATGCAAATTAAAAAATTCACATTCACCTTATAAATTCGGAAATGCGGAAATACACTGAACCATTATTATTATTCATAAAGTGTCAGTGAATGCATCCTCTCCCTCTCATGCTGAAAAAAATGAATTATAAAAGGTTATTATAAAAAACGACATTGTTTTGGAGCGTTTCAGGCAGTGTTCTTGACGTCCCTAGTTCTGTTTTTCCATCCTTTCTTTGTGTGTCCAAAGTCTTATAGACGAGTTGTGCAGAGGACTTGAGGTGCAGTCATCTGTTCTTTTGCTAATTTCCCATCATCCTTTTGGGGCGGCGTGGAGGCCCATGGCAACCTGAACCTGGAAGAAGAGGAGAGGCTGCATTATTCAAGCTGCAGTTTCAACAACCGTTTTTTTCAAATCTCATTTTACATTGTAGATATCTTGTTCTATAAATTTCTGTATTAGATGTGTAATTGAAGTTGTTATATTTTCCCCTCATACATTTTTCAAACACATTATATTTCGATTTTTCTTGGTTCTTGGTTCATGGCATGCTGTCTATTATTTGTTCTTTCTCTCTATTTTAAACTAACTGTTTTTTTTTCTCCAGTGCTGTCGGTCCAGAGTTGGATTTTCCCTATATTGGCAGGCCGCTGCTCTTTCAAAATAGATAGGCACGGCCACGGACAGTCATTAATTATGTCTTCACTGGGCCTTTAGAGTGAGTACAGTCTCTACCACTGACCGCCGCCACAAATTGGCCACAATTAGCACACTGACCGACCCAGCCATATACAGTATCTCACAAAAGTGAGTACACCCCTCACATTTCTTCAAATATTTCATTATATCTTTCCGTGGGACAACACTGAATAAATGACACTTTGATACAATGTAAAGTAGTCAGTGTACAGCTTGTAAATTTACTGTCCCCTCAAAATAACTCGACACACAGCCATTAATGTCTAAACTGCTGCCAACAAAAGTGAGTACTCCCCTAAGAATTTTTTTCCAAATTGGACCCAAAGTGTCAATATTTTGTGTGGCCACCATTATTTTCCAGCACTGCCTTAACCCTCTTGGGCATGTAGTTCAACAGGGCTTTACAGGTTGCCACTGGAATCCTCTTCCACCCATTCATGACAACATCACGGAGCTGGTGGATTTTAGAGTCCTTGCACTCCTCCAGCTTCCGTTTGAGGATGCCCCACAGATACTTAATAGGGTTTAGGTCTGGAGACATGCTTAGCCAGGCCATAACCTTTACCCTCAGCTTTTTTAGCAAGCCACTGGTCGTCTTGGAGGTGTGTTTGGGGTCGTTATCATGTTGCAATACTGCCCTGCGGCCCAGTTTACGAAGGTTGAGTGCAGCGTCATACACAGAGGTTGGCTTTGGAAAATACACGCATGAGTGCTGCCAGCATTGCTGAAGGGCTTGAAGGGGTGGGGGGTCAGCCTGTCAGTGCTCAGACCATACGCCACACACTGCATCATACTGGTCATGAATGGGTGGAAGAGGATTCCAGTGGCAACCTGTGAAGCTCTGGTGAACTCCATGCCCAAGATGGTTAAGGCAGTGCTGGAAAATAATGATGGCAAAACAAAATATTGACACTTTGGGCCCAATTTGGACATTTTCACTTAGGGGTGTACTCACTTTTGTTGCCAGCAGTTTAGACATTAATGGCTGTGTGTCGAGTTATTTTGAGGGGACAGTAAATTTACACTGTTATACAAGCTGTACACTGACTACTTTACATTGTATCAAAGTGTCATTCTTTCAGTGTTGTCCCATGAAAAGATATAATGAAATATTTGAAGAAATGTGAGGGGTATACTCACTTTTGTGAGACACTATACAAGGTTTTGACCATGTCGTCTGTGGTATAGGTCTGTGCTGTAAGCAACCGCGATCAAACTGCCACGCTGGAAAAGTATGAACATTTAACACAGAACAGCTTGTTAGGCAGACCTGTGTTTGAATAGTTTTGTTAGAGAAGGAAAGATTTGTAGTTGTTTGATCAATTTATCCCATACCAAACGAGCACGTCACCATTCAAAAACATTGCTTCTTTGGTACAACAGAAGAGAATGTCGGGTGTTCTTGTGTTGGCCATGCTACAACAGCGCGGTGGCTATCCCCTGCAGTGTGCCAGCAGTAGATCCGCATGTGATCAAGACTCTGAAGTGACTCTATGTGATAAAATCAGACTCAACCTTACCTGCCCAATGGACAAACAGCATAACCCTGTGTCATGTGACTCTGTATCAAATTTTGTATTGATACAAAAATGTATATTTTTTGATAAGAATAACTATAAGTAATACATCTAGAGATAGAGATGAAAGTTTTATCAATTAAAATGTAGATTTAAATCAATAAGGAAGCTGATTAATTTATTATTGATGAATGACTTGAGGTGATATTAACTAAGTTATTGTTCTTCTCACCCCTTTTTGTTGGTTGGTGTTGGTGACAGTTTCATATGCTTTTTATAGTTTGTAAATAATGTTTTTTTCTCATTCAGATAGAATACATGTCCATTCCATTCCACTGTGTGCATACTGACCGCTGCATGGAAGGCATCTGCTGGATGGTGTCGGGCAGCGGCCGCTTGAAGGTCTCGGGCAGGAAGACACAGAGCACAACACTGAGCAGTGACAGAGAGCCCACTACGATCCACGGCAGGAACTGATTGAAAACAGCTAGAGACAAAACCACAGCAAACCAGTGAGTTTGTCCAATACTTTCAAGATGTATCCTGCTCAGAGAATCATTTATTTCAGACATGGTATCTCAAAACTTCACCAGATGAAACAAAGACTGCATCTATAGTCTTATATTTTACTAAAGGCAAATAAGAGGGGGTGAGGGCTATTGTGTTTATTGTTGTTATTTAGGTGAGCTGAAACTTTAAAAAACAAAACTGAATTCATCGCAAGAGCAGCCTCACAGCACCCACTACAGCTGGTATTGGTGAATCAGCAGAACAATAAAGTCATCAAATGCAGGATTAAATAGTAGATAAAAAATTGGTTCAAACAAATCATACTGAAGTCTTAAATGTATTATTTAAATGGCTGACTTTTTAAAATATATATAAATAACCATAGCAATCACCAATGTTTAAATTCTTAAAAGTATCTTTTCTTTAGTTTTTATTCTATTTTTAACTTATCACTTATGTCTCTGCTTGTTTATATATTGTGTCATATTTTATTTATGATAATCACTGTTCGTTCATTGTTTATTGTCTTAATGTATGCACCTTATTCACCAAGACAAATTCTTTGTTGGTGTAAAACCCTTCTTGGCAATAAAATCCTTTCTGATTCTGATTCTGATTCTGATAAACAATATCCACAGTATTTTGTCTGAAGGTCTCACCCATTTGCAGCAGGTAAGGGGAAACAGCAGACCCCACTCTGGAGAACATGGCACAGGTGGACATTGCTGTGTTCCTTATGACTGTGGGAGACAGCTCACCGGTAAACATGTACAACACCCCGGAGCCGGCCAGGATGCCAAATTTACCCAGAAGCACCAGGGATATGGTGACCCCTGGATGACCTGCAAGGAGAGGGGGTTGTCAGTTAGTGGAACCAATAATCCTTCGTTTCAAAAAAATTACGAAATTTCAAAAGTTAATCTGTGTCCTGGACCTTGAGCAAGGTACATAACCCTAAACTGCTCGAGGGGCACTTTACTATGGCTGACCCTGCGCTCTGACCCACTATGAAGTGTGGTAATTTGAGAGGGGATATGCCATTACAATGTGCCTCGTATCAATTGACTTAATAAAGATAACTTAACTTATCATTGTAAACTGTTACTGAATTACTAAATTAGGTGTGGCATCATGCTGGAAATGGTCAATTGTTTTGATTTTTACACCAACAATACTAATTATATTCACAAAGAAAGGAAGGAAGGAAGGAAGGAAGGAGGGAAGAAAGAGGTTGAGGAGGAGAGCTGGCTTGTGCTGGTCGTACTCACTGTGCAGAGTGATCTGGATGAGCAGCATTGCTATCGCCCCTAGCAGCGTGTAGCAGATAAAGGACATGCGGCGAGGAAGACTACGTGCCGCCAGCCAGCTGGCAAAGTACGCTGGGAACTCCACAAGCGTGTTCAGGAAGTGGTTTAGGAAGGGACTGCCATAGAGACTAGACATGTTGAATGATAGTCCAAAGTAACAGACACTCAGGGAAAACCTGCAGACAAAAATAGGACAAGACTTGAACTACAAAGTCCTGTTTAGCGTTAGAATAGTGTTGGTGTCAGAATGTTGCTACAGAAGCAAGATTTCAGCAACATTATGAGTTGGTATGTGTAAATGTAAGGTTTGGGACAATGGGAATGTCTATAGGACATTTTATACAAATAAAATAGCTTATATGGAAACAACAGAAAAGTTCCTGAATTCCACAGAAATGTTTCTATCTGAAAGGGCACTTTATCTCACCAGGTGAGCCACAGCATAAGAGTGATATTTCGAATGTTTGAGGTCCTCAGCAGGTCCAGGAAGCTGAGGGACCTCTCAGCCTTCTCAAGGGGTGGTTTCTCAACCTGTGGAGACATGGACACTAGTCAGGAACGATGCCCATCGTATTGTGGTGTGTTGAACAAGGCTGAGGCTAAAGAGGTTCTTACGTTGGCTGAGAGGAAGATGACATGTGGAGCTTCCACTCTGTTTACCAGAGCTGCCGACCTTATCAGGAATTCGGCTTCCCCCAAACGGCCACGAGACACCAGCCAGCGGGGAGACTCTGGAATCAGCCTGGTGGGTCGGACAGACGAACACAAAAATGTATCTTCTAAAATGTATCAGTTAAAAAAAACGTTCTGGTCCCTTAGTCTGGATCAGGGGTGGCCAACCTGCGGCTCGCGAGCCGCATGCGGCTCTTTGCCTTGCTTCGTGCGGCTCTTCAGTTCATATCAAATTTTGTGATTATAATTTATTTATTTTTCTATACTTTTTTTTTGTGTGGGCCTATGTGTGTGCATGTTTGCAAACGTTTCATGCGGCTCTTACGTTCGTTTTACATGTTGTTTATTATTTCATTTTTTATTTTCTTAATGTGTATGCCTGTTCGCAAATGTTTAATTGAGGACGCAACATAACGTTCGCAAACGTTTGGTGTGGACGCAACCTAAAACTGCCCGCTCAGCTTGGAGGGAGGTTTTCCGTGAGTAAACAATTTGTGTCAAGTTCGCTCCGAAACGGAGTGGGAGAGTATATATTTTTTGTTGAACGTTATACCAAGCCATTCTGCCTTATATGCCAGGCGTCATTAGCGCATTTCAAGGCTTCAAATCTTCAGCGCCACATCAGCTCACTCCATGCTAAAAGTAAGTCCCACTAAGCAACATGCATAGTTAGAGAAAAATGCTATTGTAAATCGTTATATTTTTGTTTGTGGACTTGGTTGAACTGAGAGTTTGTGTGTGGAGGCAGTGCACACAATGTGCATTGTTGAAAATGACTGGCCTATCGTCTTAGTACTGTATGAGTCCAGTTCTGTCATTATCACAGGGGCGGCCTTAACGATCTGGGGGCCAGTTTCAAGTCCTAGTGTAGGGCCCCCCGTTTTTTTTTTTTTTTTTTTTTTTTTTTAATAAATAATGCGAAAATTAAAAAGATTGTGGAATCCAGTTGGTTCTTCGACAGATTATGAGATAATAGGCCCCTGGACCAAGACTCTCAAAGGGCCCCCCCACTCCTACCTATCCAGTCAGTTACACTGACTTTTCCGCACAGATACATACAATTATTGGCAAAAAACATATTAAGAAAGTCAGTGTTTCCCAGATGATTTTGGGACACTGTGGGATGGACCCTGGTCCTTGTTGGGGGGTCAGGGGCATTGCACACTGGAAGAAAATGTGTACCGTTTTAAAGTAAAATGCATCAATCTGATGCACTTAGAGAGGAAAATTTAGAGGCTAAATCAAATCTTGAGCTGCAGAAGGAACATTATTTTTCTGATTTTTCTTAAGCAGGCAGCATCCTTTACTCTGCAACTGCAAAAACAGTAGATTGGTCTGCAGACCCATGTTATATGATGGAGAGACCCATTTCAACAGATAAAGGGCGGATAGCTACTTTTTATGAACAGTATTGAATTTACACATAGAAAGTTTATTCCTGTATGTGTGGGGGCCTTAGAGGCCCCTCATGAAGCCCCTAAGACAGAGCTAATAATGCTGTTTTACAATTGCTTTTGTATTTCTCCCCTACTAGTTGAGGGGCCCATGATGATTTATTTCCTTATATTTAGGCTATTCCCTTTTGGAACCTTTTATTGACATGAGTGACTGAGCTCTTTGACTATAAGACATGTAAAGTTATCAGTACCTTAGCTTAGGGCCCCCTTGAGCCCTTGTGCCCCTGGCCTGGTAGCATGCACAAGCATTATTTATTTAAAAAATAATAATAATACAAAATTCAACTGAAACGGGGTGAAACATAGTTAAGGCCGTTACTGCATTATCATTTTGGTTGTGACATTTACAGTAAATCTGACTGAGCAGAGGTCTGTGTGTGAAACACACTCACCTGTTTCCCACTATTATCATATTTTGCACCATTCCAGCGCACGACTGAGTTGTGTGTGTGTGTATGAGTGAGTGTGTGTGTGTGTGTGAGTGAGTGAGTGAGAGAGAGAGAGGGAGTAATGTCTCCTTACAGAGGCAATGTGCCAGACTCACAATTTCAGTTGATTAAAATGTATAAATAACTTAACATGAAAAGACTGAGGTTAAGTTTGTCTTAGTTTCTGTTTCCATTTCACTGAACAAGATGATGGATTCGCTTGGATGCATCTCAGTCTAAAGAAATATATTAAGGTCCTGATAAGCAGAGGTGGGACCAAGTCATTGTTTAGCAAGTCACAAGTAAGTCTCAAGTCTTTGCACTCAAGTCCCGAGTCAAGTCTCGAGTCAAGACAGGCAAGTCCCGAGTCAAGTCCCAAGTCAATGCTGACAAGTCTCAAGTAAGTCCCAAGTCCTGCAGTTTGAGCTTCAAGTCATTTCGAGTCCTTTAACCAAAAAGTAATACTTTATTTACCCACATCATGTACGCTTTTAAAATCTGTCTTTATTTATTAAAACAAGTGCAATTGAATTTGTGGAAAAAAAATTGTACGGACATTGCACTTCCTAAATGCACTATTTACCAGTGATTTTTAACATTTAACTCATATTTTGCAATAATATTCTTCATTTTAAACCACTCCTTTACAGAATAAACACATTTATTAATTTGTGTTATGTTGACCACCTCGTAGTTTTTATACCCGAACAAAAACAGACACTCACACATACGCTACATGTAGAAAAGGCCCCAAGGTTTATAGGTTACAGTGTTGTTATTTCTTATAGTGTGTTAAGATGTGTTTTGTTCAGTGTGGATGACATTATAGCTGTCAGTTAGTGGCTGTGACGTCAGTCGGCCATAGAGTCTGTTTAGTAGGTTTCCTTTCTCTTCTCCCTCGGTCAGGTGTGTGAGCGACGTGCATGTTGCCGCAGTAGTCGATCATTCCACAGTTGAAACGTGTTTATTTGAGTTTATGTGAATCACCCGTGTGTGAGTACATGCAGTCCCGATCGCTGTTTTAAGTTACAGTTTATGGATGTTATTAACAGCCGCGACTCGCCGGTCGCAACAGCTGTTCTAACGTCTTCTCACGAGCAGAATGTAAGCTTTTGTTCTTTTCCCGCGATCTATATGCGGTTGTGCCTGTGAAAGAAGGAAAATAAAGAGCGGATAAACCATACTCCTCTTCTCCTAGTCTCATGCTTATAATCTGACGTTTTTGGCCTTAAGTGGTGTTCTGGCCGACACCTCTGAAGTGAAACCAGTGATAAGCAGATCAGCGCGGCACCGGTAGGCTACTTCCACCAGTTTCCTCCGCTACACTAGGCTACATGATGAAAGATACAGAGCGGTAGGCCTACTTAAAAATATACTTTTTAATCTTTGTGTTTTGGGGAAAGTAGCAAGTCTTATCAAGTCAAAAGGCTCAAGTCCAAGTCAAGTCACGAGTCATTGATGTTAAAGTCCAAGTCAAGTTGCAAGTCTCTTAACATTTTGTCAAGTCGACTCGACTCGTCAAGTCATCAAATTCATGACTCGAGTCTGACTCGAGTCCAAGTCATGTGACTCGAGTCCACACCTCTGCTGATAAGACAATAAGATTCCCAGGTAGTGTAAACTAGAACAGCAGGTTTTTCTTTGGAGCTATGGGTGTAACAACACAAAAATGTTTCTGAGGAAATGTTTTCTGCCGGTGAGCTGCAGGGCTTATGTACATGTATAGTGTTTGAAGTATGTTGTACAATGCTAGGTATGATGTACAAGGCTAAGGAAGGGTGTGGGAGGGGGGGCACCACAAAGCATCACAATTCAGAATCCCCCAAAGCATTACAATTCAGGATCAGTTTTAATAGTGTGTAAGTTACACATACAGTATTACTCGCGACTCGTGGATTGTCACTGCAGATCTACATGTCACCTCAAGTTTTTGACTATATCTGTTTTCACAGTTTTTGAATGGTAGTGTAGGGATTAGCCTATAGCAGGTCAGCGCCCAAACAACACACTCACCTGTTTCCCACTATTATAATATTTTGCACCATTCCAGCGCACGACTGAGTTGTGTGTGTTGTGTGTGTGTGTGTGTGTGTGTGTGTGTGTGTGTGTGTGTGTGTGTGTGTGTGTGGTGTGTGTGTGTGTGTGTGGTGTGTGTGTGTGTGTGTGTGGTGTGTGTGTGTGTGTGTGTGTGTGTGTGTGTGTGTGTGTGAGGAAGGGATGGGGGGATGTTCATGTGTACTTGTGTGTAAAAATGTTCTTCTAAAAGATCAGTAAAAAATCAGTTCTGGTCACCCTTTAGTCTGGATCATTGTTTGAAAGGCTGATACTAACAAATGCTCACTGGCAGTGGGGGGATTATGAAATAGTTCATCCTTTCTTTCATGTCATAAACATTTCAACTGGAATAAATTAATTATACAAATTTAAAGTAAAAGATCTAGATATAAAAATTAAAGTTGCAGATATATCTTGTGTGTAGTCAGTTAATCTTACCACCACAAGGGCATACAGGCCATCCCCGGCACCGCCATGATCAGTGACAGGTGTCTCCAGTTGGTGACCAGGTAGGCAGTGCCCGGCAGCAGCATCATACCAATGGTGTAGAACCAAGGCAGGCAAGCATGGAGAAGAGAACCTTGGGGGAACCAACCAGGACCTCAGAACCTGTGCAGTTGTTTCAAAGAAATAAGGGAGTGACAATAAGTGCCCCAATTGACCTTTTAATTGAACTGTTTCTGTAGTCAGATTATTGCACAAATATAAATAATACTGATGACTTTGTAAGTTGTTGATGTGTTTACAAGCCATTGGTGGGCCTTTCTCAACAGTTTTCTTTGCTGTCAACACAAAACATTTTCTTCTTTTCTTTTTTGTTGTAAAGATTTATTGAAAGGGGTGGAAAACACTGTCTTTGTATGAATACTAAACTGACCGAAGAAAATGGAATTTCAAATGTGCCCTCACAGGTATGGACATGGTCTTATTCGGTCCTTAACTGAGACTACATCGAGATCCGCAACGAAAACAACAGCACTGCCACCACTGGAGATAGGATGATAAAAGTCAGTGGTGGTTAGAGTATTATGAAAGACCCCATACCCAGCACAAAACAACTATGTAGCTGCGAATCTGTCCCACTCCCATCAAGAAGAAAAGCACAGTGAAGATGGACCATGAAGGAGCGAAGGCCAGAGCCCGCTGACGAACTGAGCAGGGCCGTGGCAACGAACAGTACGGGCTTCCTGCCAAACCTGAAGGACAATTCAACAGAGGGGTGTCAGACACTCAGCAACAAACATGGTCGCTGTTAAAGGTTCTACGAGGAACTTAAGTATTTCTGAAACAGTCTAATTTTTTCCCTCTGATGATCATACATGACATGTAAGAGTAAACAAGACCATCAGTGCAAAGAATACTATATTTATATAGTTTTTTCTTAATACCCTTGTTATGGTACGCTCACCTAACTGGTGTAGTACAAACACTACCACTTTTGTCCAAAGGGGGTGCAAGAATTTACACAAACTTAAAGGTCTTTGCAGCACCTAAGGTTTCATTTTAACAGTTAGAACCTAAACTGAAAAGTACCGGTCAGATAGTTGTCCAGAAACTAAGCATCCGGACACATCCTCCCAGGAAGTAGACGAGGGAGGTAAGAGGCTGTTTCCACTGGTCGTCACAAACCAAGTTAAACTGGAAGACAACGGACATAACAATATAAAACTGTAACGAAACATATAAGGCAAACGTGTGGTATGCAACATGGAATGTAGCATTGAAAGTTAAACAGATATAGAAATTTGACTGGAAACCACCAATAAGAGTCTTTTGAGTTTACCACCTGACCTGTGCTTGATTTCTCCGTTACTGTACCTATCCTTAGTCAGTTTGTTCTGAGTGTGTGTTCCAAACAGAAACTACATTAATTTTCCCCATTAGAAGACTACCTTTTATTTAACTTTTCCTCAGACAAAAAAATTTGGTGTTTATTTATAATAAATATTGAGGGAAGCTCTTTTCGTAGATTTTCCTTTCCAACCATTTCCACCTTCTACCCGATGAGGCCTATCGACATTCACACGGCATGGTAAGTGTCTTGCAGGACCAATTCCTCAGTCCTCATTATCACAGCCATCTTACACTGGCCATGGGTATTGTAGTGATCAGCTCCTCAGATTCATATCCCTTAGTGTCCATATTGTTAGAATTTGTCCTCAAGTGTCCTGCAGCTCTGAGCACATTCCTGCAGACTAAGTTCATGTCTCTTCCCTCTACTATAGAACCAGGTCTTTCAGCAAGTAGATCTCTCAAAACCTTCTCTTTTAGTATCCGATATCTTAGAGACAGTCCTCTAGTGTCCAATCCTCCACAGACCCTTGTCCACCAGATAGGATTGAGATGAGCTTTAGCAAGGCCGACAAGAGCATAAATCACTGTGTGGTTGGGGATTCGATTGTGTTGACGCGTTTGCTGCCATCTGCCTCATCATCTAAGTATATTGCCTGGTAGCTGTGGTAGTTAAGCCCTCTTTGTTTTGATGACTGCCTGTTGCTTTATTGATTCTTGGTTGGCAAAGTGCGCGAGTGTCGGTATGGAGTTCGGACCTCTGGATATTGATGATGTGTCGGAGGTTCAAAATCCCCGAGTTTCCACGTCCGAACATGTCGAAGTGTCCTGGGCAAGACATGAACCCCTGAATTGCCTCCCGATCAGTTTGTGATGTTTACTTTGGGTACCCTAGTGCTAATGCCTAACAATGCTAGCACTTGTGTACTGTGTAATCGGAATTTGAAATGTTGTGTGCTGGGTAAATGTGTACAAAAAACATATGTAAAGACGCTGAATCTGTGATTTACGAGTTTAGCACTTATACAAGTCCATTTGATCCATTCTGCTCTGTTGGTCAAAACAGCAACCACTGTCTGCTGTGTCCTTGATAATTGCATGGATCCCGCTATCGCACCAAACGTGCTTGTGCAAAATTGCATGAAGAAAAGCCATTCTGTTCAATGAAGAGTGTGGTCTCAGGTGCTCAAACTATATCGGTGTCGAGGTTCAAGTAATAAGTAACTGGTTCCTCAATGAAGATATCCTGTGGGGCAAGTTTCACAATCCAATATTGTGATTGTTTACATTCTGAGGTAGGCCTAGTCCATAGTATCATGGTTTGCTGATTTGAAGGACAGGTAATGCCTAACTTAATGCAGTCCAAGCACACTTGTGTACTGTGTAATCTAAACATTTGAAATAAGTTTGAGTGCTGCAGTGGATGTGGTATTACATAACACATAACATATGCAGAAGACCTGAATCCAGTGATTTCCAGTTTAGCACCTTAATGCAGTCACTCATTGTCGGAGGTCACAACCCATCAGTGTTTTACTAACGGAAGCTGTTCTGACCAGACTGGATCCTGATAACATGCTAGTGTTTTCACATTAATGTACAGTGAAAGGGGTGGAGCTCAATACCTCAGTGACTACAGTAGACTGGTAGTACTCAGTACCGTAGATCCATCCATCTTTGCAGCTCTCTTGCCTCAGGCTGGAGAGGAGGACATCTGGACTGGATCCAAACGTAGACAGGTTCTGCACCAGGTCCAGCTCATACCGGCTACAACTGCTCCTCTCGGGCAGCCCTGCCACCTGCTGAACCAGGAAATGATATAATCCTTATTTTCAATTTCTGTATTTGATGTAACAACAGTGTTAGGGGGGGGGGGGGTCAACCAGTTCATCACATCAGAACAGTTCTTACTATAGATAGTATGTAAACAGTTCTAACCTGCATAAGGATCGCAACTCGCAAGCAAAGCTAAATTATTATCTGACTGTATCCACCAATAATTTAAATCTTCAGGAGTTCGCTTGTACTGTATACCTACAAACATCGGCCATGGCGTGTATCAGTATTTGACTAAATTTGATGTTTGCTAATTTCTTATTTACATTTGTTGTCAAATTCACTTTCTTATAGCTCGAATTTTGGTCTCCACTTTTTTCCCCAAGGAAATATCTGGTCTTTTAGCTGCTAAATGCTTGACTATTTTTGCCACTAATTGTGTCTGTGATGGGTGTTTTTTTTCCCAGTCTACTTAAAGGTACGAACACTGCGGAGTGCAGTGTGTTCGTAGGGGAAAGTGGCCTAAGTTGTGCCGGTGGGCAAGTTGTGCCACCCCTTGTTTCTAGAAAACCATAGAAGAAATTGGAAATGTGACCACATATTTAAGAAGAGCCATCCATTAAACTCATCCTGTAAAGAAGGGAGAAACATGGAATAAGATATAAGCACATTTAAGCTAAAAAAAACTGATTTTTGCCTTTCAAAGTAAAATTTCCATGATCAAGGTTTTTTGATTGTCTGAACAATTATAGACACGTTTGAAAACATTTGACACATGTTTTAGTGCTTAAGTATGCTACACTTTGTGTCTATATAGTTAGCACGATGTCAGCCCTAAACTGCTGCATCATGCGTATTATCCAAAATTCTGGGGATGGGGTGATTTGTGCCAGAGGGCCTAGGTGAGTTATAAGTAAGTAAGTAAGTAAAATGTATTTATAAAAGCACATTTATAACAGTTTGCACTGTCCAGTTTGCTTTACATAGTGCATTCAGTAGGTAAAAAATTAATTAAGGTAAAATAACAATAACCAAAATAAAAGACATAAAGCCCAGACATCCACATATGAACAAAGATAGTAGTGCAGAGGTAAGATAGTTAATTGGGAGGAAAAACCAGGGTGTACAGATGGGTTTTGAGCCATGATTTAAAGGCAGAAATGGAGAGGGAATTGCATATGCCAGGTGGCAGTTGGTTCTTCAAGGGCGGAGCAGCTAGTGCAAAGTACATTTCTGAGAGTTGTGCCATTGGCATGGCTGTATACGCTGGTCACCAAAAGAAAGTGATTGTCTACAGTAGCTCAGAAGAGACTGACATCTCCATTCCACTTAACGACACCACTGACAAGAGTTCAGATGGCCAGAAAGAAGATGATGGTGACTTTGTCATTGTTAGCTTTGCAGGCAAAACCACCTAGATCTGCTAGGCCTTGTTTAAGAAAATTGACTTTCAATCTTTGTAAAATATTTACTTTATTTATTTTAAATAAACCTTAAATAAGTGATTGTTTAATGGTTTTGTCTTGCATTACAGTTTATGAGATATATATCAATGGCACAATTTACCCCATGGTATTTTCTCCAATGGCACTGTGGTGGATTTGAATAGCCTCTATTCATCAAGAGTTTGCTGACCGTGTATGTCTTAAAGGTTGGTTTCACTGGGGGAGAATGAGAGCACCCATAGAAGGACTTGCGTTTGAGACCATCTGTCTATTTGTAGATAATTATACACTTGGTACCCCCCCCCCCCCCCCCCCCCACCACATGAGATATAAGACACTGTTCTGTAACTAGCAGATTAGGTGACATGCGGCTCTCAGCCTGCTGCTTCGATGCTCACTCTGAAATCCTCTGTATTGTCTGATGGAAACTCCTGCAATAAACTTGGAACACTGATTTAAAGAGTCCAGTCTGAAGTCCTTTGTCTTGTGTCTTGGTCAAGCCATAGGGAACATTCGGCTACTACAGCACAATTTACACCACACCGGGGGCAAGTTGTGCCACAAGACAACTTTTTTTCCGAAAGCTATATTTCTTCAACAGTTTATTCCAGTTTGTACTGCCAGGGATGCACAACACCCTGAAATATATGTATATATTTGAGTCGGAGACTTTACTGTCAAGGCCTCACTTTAAAGTCACTTTGAGTAAAAAGTGGCACAACTTAGGCCACTCTCCCCTACCTCAAGAATGTTCCCCATTGTGTACTGTGTTGTGACACATCGTCTTTTTGAATGATTGTTGAGAGAAAACACTGGAGTCCTGAACCCTGAACGGTGGCTGCTTTCCTTATATTCATCTCTCCAACCGAATGTTGTCAGGCTTTTGAACCAACTCTTGGTGAAGGAGGTCTGACCCAGTGGTTTTAACATATACAAGCTGCCTGCTAAGACCGAAAACAACAAAAGTTGCGTGAGCGAATCAAGGCGGTAAGAATATGAGACTGAAAGCCAAAACAATGAGCTTAAGGAGGCTAAACTACTTCCACTAACTCATTATCCAATCCATTGTCAATATAAAATCATTGATAAAAGCCTATTTAAATGTGGATCAGACTAAAACAGTTGGATAACTTAGTTGAGAGACATTCACAAACATAATTTTGGTTTGGCAAGGAAGTCGATAACAATGAGACTGAAGGTCACCTAACCTGATGCAATTAGTCATTTATCCCAAAACTTTATTGCTCCCTAATCTAAACCAACAGTGATTTGCAGAGGTGGGGGTAAGTCAAGTCATTGATAAGGTCAAGCAAGTCACAAGTCAAGTCATACAAAAATCATATTATCGAACCCAGTTTCTACATTTAAAAGACCTGCATTCCACAGTTCTCTTCTTCATACCGTCATCGACAACATCATCCTTGAACTACAATTTAATTATTCTTGGTCTGATCGAGGGGTCTTCAACTAAAATTTAAATGGGTCCAGTTGACAAAATGTTCTTACAGGAAAGGTCCGAATCTCATAATGTCTGCATCCAATAGCGACCCCTTATCATATGATCAACACCGCACATTTCCTTTTCTTTCAAACACATTTAGGCTACTTTAAATTTTAACATGGAAAACAAGAAAGGCAAATAGTAACAGATAGGCCTATACTTACACAAAACAGACACTTAATGCCCATAATGCATTTAAAATAAAACAGGGCAAGGATCTGCGCTAAAAATATCATATCACCTTTTATTTTATGGCAGGATCACATTTTGATTTATCCCAATTAATTTATTTTTCATACTGGGGGGCGAACTGTCATAACGGGCAGTTTGCTGTGCTGTCGGTGCGGGGGCGGCGGCGGCGGCTGTGAGCTGTCGGAAGGAGCCGGTGAATGTCTGGTGATTTGTGATATAATCTCTAACCCAAAGATTTAGACAGAGTAAAACATTCAACTAGACAGATGACGGAATAAAAGTCATGATGTCATAATTATTTTTACAAATAAATTAGTCACAATCATTCAGTTCAAACAGGCCTGGGTTCCAGTTCTGGCTGGTTCTGACCATATAGTATATAAAATGTTCCGACCTGTACTGGGATGCTAGCCTGGATCCAGTCCTGGCTTAGGTTGCTGTTGGCGGGGATGTGGCAGTGATGTGGGGGCACAGCCAGCAGGAAGATGACCGACAGCAGGTTGTATCCACAGGGGAAGGTGGTCAGACAGAGCAGGAAGAAAACTCTCCTCTGGAACGGGCCCCAGGTGCCCAGGAACGAAACAGACTCCTCGTAATCCTCCATTATACACTGGACTCCACTTACACTAGGCTATATTATTGTCTACTGTTTTATTTGGTTGTTTAAGAAACTTCACATACAATCAACCCTTCAATTTAGTATAGGTGCTACTATAGCCTAACAACTGAATGATATGATAATTACATTGAATAGGCTATAAATTACATACAAATATAAAAAAACAAAGAAAGCCTATCTTTTTACTAAGAATACATTTTGGAAAAAGTACCTTTCTGCCACTGTATAATTATTCCAATAGTTGTCAAAGCAACCAATAAATAGGCAATATACTACAATATCTACGAGTAGCCTACCATCAATTACTGCAAGTGCAATAACTACAATTACAATTTCCCCCACCTCTATGTTTTACAACAGGTACAAATATTTGTGTCGCTCTGAATATAAAAACTGTTAATACTCCTGTTGCAGCAGTGGCAGCATCTCTCTGAAGATCCCGGCAGTGTCTCAACTTCTTTATTCCAAAAAAAAGATACGGTAACTCCTCCTCCTCTCCTCCTTCTCTCTCTAATTTTGCAACTACTTGTCGCAATCTTTCACGATGGGGAACAAACACTTGGTCTCACAAATAAGACAAAAGTTCAATGCGTTGATGTGATGAACTAAAAAAACGAAATAAAGAATAATGTCGTAGAGTTTGATTAAAGGTGCACCGAGGAACTTTTAGTTTGTGTTAATTCTTGCACCCCATTTGGACAAAAGCGTCCAGCTGTTGTTCCTGGGTGAGCGTACCCAGTAGGCTACTCGAGTTGAGGGGGGATGGCATCCCCTTTGGAAATAAAGATCGCAAAATCATCCCCCTTCTAAATGGGCCATCCCCCCTTCCCATCCCCTCTGTTATTTTATCAATGAATGTGGAAATATTACCACTATTTCAACATTTAGTAGGCTAACACTGGCACTTAGGCTGCCGGTAGGCCTACTCCACTGTGCCCTCGATGTCGGCGCTAGGTCAAAGGCAGGGAAAATGTATTTCTATTTTTTCAGCCAATTAAAAAATGTGTATATAATATACTATTACCATTCCTAGCTTCTGATTTGGTGGGCACGGCGAAAGCCCGCCTCCAAAATCACTCATCACCACTCATCACCTGACCTGTGGTTAACCGTCAATCACGTCCACAGAGCGCAGTCACTTCTTTGTTAAGGCAGTTGGTAGGCTCGCGGCGACTTTTTTCACACGTTAACTTGTTTTTTGGGTTAGTATGCGGTGCGCAAAAGCTCAATCACTTCATACTTTATCCAAACCGACTTACACAACTTTTTGTGTAGCGTATCGATTATTTAAGCCTGTAATCAAGCCTAGTGCTGCTTCCGCCTCTCACAATGCTGCTGCTGGCACATCGGAGGGTCACCGTCTCCCTAGTCTCGCAAAGCCAGACCAAACTACAGCAAGTAGTAGGCCTAGTAGGCTACAGACAGTATCGACAACTTTAGGATCAATCGGAAATAACTAATGATCAGGCGGATTTTTCTTGACTTTCACTCAAATTTGCAGCATTATAGCCAACTATCCCGTTTTTCTTCTTCTCTCTCTCTCCCTCCCGATCCTCCGTTTCTCCTCCTTTTCTCCTCTGTCTCTGCTTCTCTTCCTCTCGTCTTTCTCTTCCTCCTCTCGGGCTGTTCGATCAGCAGATGTTAGATCTGTTTTCCATTAAATCAAAACACTGCAGACCTCAGTTTGTTCCTTTTGCTTAGAGACAACAGTAAAAGGGTCATTCTTCAACTTGAGGCAAATTTGGTATTATTTTTAGAAATGTAGTAGGCCTAGGCCTAGTGATATTGTAGTTCTCCATCTTGTGTAGAACTATTTACTGATAGTGGCTGTGATGAAATTATTTAAATATTATATGATTTTAGCCATCTTGTTCCAACAATCAGAGGAAATCGTCATTTCCATCACACTGCAAAAATGTCCTTTTTAAACAAAACTATGAACTGAGCCTGTATTTTCAAAATATCTAAAGTAGTTGTACAACCAGATGTGACCAAATGTTTTAAATTAATTTATTTTCTGGGTTTTAAAGATAATATTTTTCCATTGTAAAGATGAAAATCTGCATAAAGCTATTCCACTAATGAAAAAATCATAATGAAAAAAAGAGATGCTGCTTTAAAACAATCCTTAAAGTCAGGATTGATGACTGATCGCTTGATTTATAAAGGCCTAAGAAATCAAGCTACATCACAGCTCAGGAAGGCCAAAGCAAATTTCTTTCTTAAAATAATTAAAGATGCAAAAGGTGATAACAGAACATTGTGGAAAGCCATAGACAAATTGTCTGGAAAAGAGCATCCAGAATACCGGATCATACAGATAAATTCAAATGGAACACAAATCACAGATAGCCTCAATATTGCAAACATTTTTAATGATTATTTTGTAAATTCTGTATTGGAACTTGGTGCAAAATTTTTACCAGCCCAACCTCCCCAAAAATCTAATAAAAACACTTGTGACTTCATGAATCTGGAATGTATCCATGAGCCAAAGTTAAATAAAATATTATCAAAACTTTCAAGCTCAAAAGCCAAAGACGTCTATGGAATTGATACAATGCTTTTAAAAAATCACAGAAATAGCCTTGCCTCTTCAATTACTCTAATCATCAACAAGTCATTTCAGAACAATATATTCTCAAGTGCCTTGAAACATGCCATTGTAACACCTGTGTATAAGTCTGGAGATAAACAGGAGGTTTGCAACTATAGACCTATTAGCATACTGCCTGTCATATCCAAGGCCTTTGAAAAAGTGGTTGCAGAACAGCTGGTAGCCCATCTTGATGCAGAATACCTGCTACATCCCATGCAGTTTGGTTTCAGGACAAAACACTCTACTGAAACAGCATGTTGCTATTTTATAGAATCAATAAAAGCAAACCTGGATAAAGGAGGAGTGGTAGGAGCCGTTTTTCTAGATCTTCGCAAGGCCTTTGACACTGTTAACCACCAGGTACTCCTATCCAAACTGTCCAACTACAAGCTGTCCTCAAATACTTTAAACTGGATAGAATCATATCTCTCCAATCGCACCCAGCATGTCCGTATAAATAATATAACCTCATCATCAAAAGCCTGCACAATGGGCGTGCCTCAAGGCTCAATCCTAGGACCGCTGTTATTCAGCATTTATATAAATGATCTCCCAGATGCATGTGATGGAGTGGAGGTTTTGATGTATGCAGATGACACAGTCCTCCATACATATGGCAAGAACGCAGCTGATGTTGCTGCAAAACTATCTAATAAAGTTTCAGCATGGCTACGTGATTCATACCTAACATTAAATGTGGATAAAACAGTCACAATGTTTTTCTCAAACAAAATATACAATGGTGAAATACCCAACATTTCTGTTAATGGTCAAATCATAAAACATGTCAAAGAGGTTAAATACCTGGGTATCATATTGGATCCCACACTCAGTTTCAAGAAGCATGTTAAAAAACTGAACCAAAGCTTGAAATTTAACTTAGCCAATTTCAGGCACATCAGAGGGTCACTTACAACGGAGGCATCTATGATATTTCTGAATGCTATGATTATGTCTCGTATCAGCTACTGTATAACCTGCTGGTCTCAGGCAAACAAATCAACATTAAAATCAACTGAAAGTCTACACAAACAAGCTCTTAAAATATTTGACAGAAAATCACAACAATATCACCACTGTCAAATACTCTCCCATTACAACATACTAAACTTTGAGAATTTCGTCAGGTACTCGAATATCCGTATGGTTCAAAAAATATTAAACAATAGTGCTCCCCCTCCCTTGAAAATGTTTGTCCAGCTATGCTCTGAAACTACCTGTAGAACAACAAGGTCCACCACTAGGGGGGAGTGTAGAGTCCCTCAAAAGAAATCAACATTCGGTCAGTCCTCTTTCTCCTACAGAGCAAAAAAAGAATGGAACATCATTCCAAATGAGCTGAAAGTGTTGGCAGACTTTCACTTGTTTTCAGGCCAACTTAAGAAATGGATTGTCAATAACCAAACCTGCACGCATTAGTTCTTTAGAAGTCCTCGTTTTAATGATAGTTTTATCTAATTTAGAAATTGTGATTTCTTTGTGTGCCATATAGTGATGTGATATGTATATATATTGTATATTGTTATTGTATTCTGTGTTGACCTGCACAGGGACTGCAGATGGAAATTAGCAAACTGCTATAATCTGGTACAATGCATCTTTTTTTATGTGAAATTAATGTTACTTTGTACATGGTCCCTGACAAATAAACTAATAAACTAAACTAAACTAAACTTAAGTCTTTCAATCAATTTCTTAGATGGCACAATCATGCTTTTTCTAAATCAGTAGTTTAATTGTATCAATAGCTGAACAATTTCAAAGAATAAATAAAAACATAATGTCATTGTGTTTATTATTTGGGATTTTTTCCTTCAAAATATGTGCTGTGATGGAAATGACTGTGTGATGGAAATGACAGAATGATGGAAATGCCTTGTGACAAACAGTAATGTTGAATAATGTGTATATCCGTCAGTCTGCCCCAGGGCAGCTGTGGCTACTCGTAGTTTACCACCACCGGTATGACTGTGTGTGAACGAATTGAACCTGGAACCCTGTAAAGCGCTTTGAGTCACAGAGAAATAAAGCGCTATATAAATCCAATCAATTATTATTATTATTATTATTATTATATGAATGAGCTAATAACTTGTTTTGTAACTGTTTTAGTTCATATGCATATGTTTCAGTGATATAAGCCAAATGAAAAGCATTTATAACAACGCCATTGTCATTTCCATCACAGTCCCTTCAAAACATGAAAAAGGTGATGGAAATGACTGTTGTGGAAATTACATTTTGTCACATTTCTTAAATTATCTGCTTTTATACTGGCTTGTAAATGTCCTCTTTAGAGTTAGCATTAAATACACTCAAAATACACAACATAAAATGTTTATTTTCTCATAAATTAATAATTTAAAGGAAATATGAGTTGTTTGGAAATGACAACCAATAAACATATTCTTTATTTAAGCGACCTTTACATTGACTTCTACGGTTGTTCCCTCCATGGAGCTGAATGTCTCCTCTAGCCATTGGCTCTACTGTCACATGACTATGCTGTGATCACCTAGTACACAAACCCTAAAGAAACCTCCCATAATTCACATTTTGTTCAGTGTGATGGAAATGACGGTGAACCTAAGGGACAGGTGTTCTTTTAATAAAATAATACATAAAATACTAATATTTCTTCAAATCCATCATACATTTGATTAAAATACACCTTTTTGTATTATCAAATGTTTAAGTGTGAAAAACTTTAAAAATAAGAAATGTGCTTTTATTTTCATTATAACTTATATTATAGTTGAAGAATGACCCAAAAACCAACACAGTTGGACCTCGCTGCTCTGCGCAGACTCAGTAAAGCCCAATAAGAACATAACAACTTCCGGTAAAGTGACTTTCAAAATAAAAGCCTGGATGTTTGGAGGGACACGTTTCTCTGTCTTCAAAAGTATAAAGGATGATCTCAACAACAGTGTTAATACATATATATCTAAAGCTAATATCTGTTGCCAATGACACTTATTAGGCTATCTAGGTAAACGTACAGAAGTGTAAATAGTTTGTAGACCTACATACTAATTTTTCTGTGGAGTAGAAGTACTATATAAGGTAGCATCATGCTACCTTATATAGTAAAATGACATGCTACTAGCATGTCATTTTAATATTGAATTAAACTAAATAAAAGTAAGTCAAAATAGTAGAAATGTAACCTATGTTGTAACTTGCACCACTGAATGTCAACTTTCCTGGTTATCCATCCAACATGTTGTTAAGACATTTCACCCTGAACCACAGGGTTCAACCTCATGGTGGCGTGACATGCAAGATTTTATTTTTTATTTTATTTATGCTGAGTAAAGATGATAGCCTAGCAGTTGCAGCTTCGATTGGCCATTGTCAAAGAATATTTTGATACTTGATTCTAATTAATTGCTTGATTTTAACTTCAATACATCAATCTATAGGCCTAACAGCATTTCATTTTCATAGTGCAATCTTGGGCTATATAATGAGAAAAACATTGCAACCCAACTCTCTTTGCATTGTTTATGAATTAGTTAGAAAAATAGCTTAGAAACCGATTAGACAAATAATTACTATGAGGTAACTCTATTCTTAGTTTTCTTTTATTCACATTATATACATATTTACATTGATATTTTCCAACAACATGTTTAGTTTTCTGTACAAATATACTTTAATATGTTAAAATATGCTTTGAATTTTTTTTCTTTGCTTTCATTTTGTTTGATGTCCTTAAACTCCACTGCTTCACGTTTAGACTTTTCGTAAAAACCTTTTCTATAGCCTACTATCTATCTATGGTAAAAACGTATCGACAATTTTCCATATGCTTTGAAAGTTTAATTGCCTCTGTTCCGGTGAAACCCTTTGCAGCTTCGGCGGGGCCATGGGCGGGGCCACGGCGCCCAGACCACGCCCCTTTCCAGTTCAATTCCACTGAGGCGTTCACGTGCCTTCAGAAACTGCAAATGCGACGTTTAGATCAGATTGATGCTCAAATAAAAAATATAAAAGCTATATGAAAACACCTGGAAACAAACAATAAGGCCATTCACGACAAATTAAGTTAGAATAATAAATAACTATAACAGTAAATATTATTTAAAGAGATTAGTATGTCAGTTAATAGTTAAGACTGTTAAACAATAACTATAGAGGTTTTGAATGAGTTGAATTTTGAATTATTAATTCATTCATCGCAATAAATATGTACACAAGTATAGGTTTGACTTCCTCTTACTGGCAGAAACCTAAAAATACATTATTTTATGTACACAACTTACAATTCAAGTTTAAATTACCAGTTCGGACTCTTGAATGTCAACACAATGCTGCTGGGAAAAAAATCTTCCTGTACAGACTTCACATGCAAGTACAAAATTCACATTAACATTCATTTCATGTTCCTGCTTTACAGAAATACACTGAACCGTTATTATTATTCATAAAGTGTCAGTGAATGCATCATCAGAGGATCTGCAGGTCCTCTCCTTCACATGCTGAGTAAAAAAAGTTATTAAAAAAAATTACGTAGTTTTGGAGTGTTTCAGGCAGTGTTTTTGTCGTCCCTAGTTCTGTTTTTTCATTCCTTAGTGTCAGGTCTGGAGTCTTATAGACGAGTTGTGCAGAGCACTTGAGGTGCAGTCATTTGTTCTTTTGCTAATTTCCCATCATCCTTTTGGGGCGGCGTGGAGGCCCATGGCAACCTGAACCTGGAAGAAGAGGAGAGGCTGCATTATTCAAGCTGCAGTTTAAAAAAAATTATTAAATCTCATAATCAAGCGATTTTACATGGTAGATATCTTGCTCTACATTGCTGTAATACTGTAGATGTGTAATTGAAGTTGTTATATTTTCCCATCATACATATTTCAAACAAAATATTAAAGTATGTTTATTTTTTCTTCGTAACTTTTTGGTTTGGTTTGGTTCATGGCTAGCTGTCTATTATGTGTTCTTTCTCTCTATTTTAAAGTTTTTTTTTCTCTCCAGTGAGTTGGATTTTCCCTATATTGGCAGGCCGCTGCTCTTTCAAAATAGATAGGCACGGTCACGGACAGTCATTAATTACGTCTTTGGGCCTTTAGAGTGAGTACAGACTCTACCACTGACCGCCGCCTCAAATTGGCCACAATTAGCACACTGACCGATCCAGCCATATACTAGGTTTTGACCATGTCGTCTGTGGTATAGGTCTGTGCTGTAAGCAACCGCGATCAAATTGCCTCGCTGGCAAAGTATGAACATTTAACACAGAACAGCTTGTTAGGCAGACCTGTGTTTGAATAGTTGTGTTAGAGAAAGAAAGATTTGTAGTTCTTTGATCAATTTCTCCCATACCAAACGAGCACGTCACCATTCAAAACATTGCTTTGGTACAACAGAAGAGAATGTCGGGTGTTCTTGTGTTGGCCATGCTACAACAGCGCGGTGGCTATCCCCTGCAGTGTGGCAGCAGTAGATTCGCATGTGATCAAGACTCTGAAGTGACTCTATGTGATTAAATCAGACTCAACCTTACCTGCCCAATGGACAAACAGCATAACCCTGTGTCGTGTGACTGTATCAAATTTTGTATTGATACAAACATTTATATTTTTTGATAAAGATAACTATAAGTAATGAATCATGGGATAGAGATAAGAGTTATATCAATTTAAGTATAGCTTTTAATCAATAAGGAAGCTGAATTATTTATTATTGATGAATGACTTAAGGCAATATTAAAAATGTTTTTCTTCTTCTCACCCCTTTTCGAACCAAGTGTTGGTTGGTGACAGTTTCATGTGCTTTTTATTGTAAACCAAGTTTGTAAATATTACTTTTTTATGTCTGCCCACTTGTTTGATTTTATATACATATGTACAAGAGAAATACATTTTCTCTCGTATTTTTTTTCATCTTTTTTCTCATTCGGATAGAATACATGTCCATTCCACTGTGCACATACTGACCGCTGCATGGAAGGCATCTGCTGGATGGTGTCGGGCAGCGGCCGCTTGAAGGTCTCGGGCAGGAAGACGCAGAGCACAACGCTGAGCAGTGACAGAGAGCCCACTACGATCCACGGCAGGAACTGATTGAAGACAGCTAGAGACAAAACCACAGTGAACCAGAGAGTTTGTCCAATACTTTCAAGATTTATCCTGCTCAGAGAATCATTTATTTCAGACATGGTATCTCAAAACTTCACCAGATGAAACAAAGACTATCTATAGATAGTGTTTTATTGGTGAGGGCTTTTGTGTTTCTTGTAATTTAGGTAAGCTGAAACTTTAGAAAACCAAAACTGAATGCATCACATGAGCAGCCTCACAGCCACTACTACAGCTGGTATTTGACCATCTGCAGACCAATAAAGTCATCAAATGCAGGATTAAATAGTAGATTAAGAATGGGTTCAAACAAATCATACTGAAGTCTTAAATGTATTATTTATGTAAGAGCCAATGGCTCTTACAATTTAAATGGCTGAAGTTTTTTAAATATATAAATAAACAATATCCACAGTATATCATATGAAGGTCTCACCCATTTGCAGCAGGTAAGGGGAAACAGCAGACCCCACTCTGGAGAACATGGCACAGGTTGACATGGCTGTGTTCCTGATGACTGTGGGAGACAGCTCACCGGTAAACATGTACAACACCCCGGAGCCGGCCAGGATGCCAAATTTACCCAGAAGTACCAGGGACATGGTGACCCCTGGATGACCTGCAAGGAGAGGGGGGGGTGTAAGTTTGTGGAACCTAAGAATTCATCGTTTAAAAAAATATGAATTTCAAAAAGGAAATCTGCAACTATCATGTGGTAGGATGTCCTCGAGGAAGAGGGGCAGACTAGTTACCATGAGGTCGCTGGTATTACATCTACGCTGCCCATCATCCTTACCATTGTGTCCTTGAGCAAGGCACTTAACCCCCAAACTGCTCCAGGGGCGCTGTACTATGGCTGACCCTGCGCTCTGACCCCCTCCAAAGTAGAGTAACTTGATAGGGAATATGCGAAAAGACGAATTTCAATGTGCCTCGTGTAAATTGACTAATAAAGTTAACTTAACTTATTGTAAGCTGTTAATGAGTTAATAAGTGGGCTGTGGCTTAGTGAAAAATCATGCTGGAAATGGTCAATTGTTTCGTTTTTTAAATCAAGATGACTAATTATATTCACAAAAAAAGGAAGGAAGGAGGGAAGAAAAAGGTGGAGGAGGAGAGCTGGCTTGTGCTGGTCATACTCACTGTGCAGAGTGATCTGGATGAGCAGCATTGCTATCGCCCTAGCAGCGTGTAGCAGATAAAGGACATGCGGCGAGGAAGACTACGTGCCGCCAGCCAGCTGGCAATGTACGCTGGGAGCTCCACAAACGTGCCCAGGAAGTAGTTTAGGAAGGGACTGCCATAGAGACTAGACATGTTGAATGATAGTCCAAAGTAACTGACATTCAGGGAAAACCTGCAAACAAAAAAATAGGACAAGACTTGAACTACAAAGTCCTGTTTGAATAGTGTTGGTGTTAAAATGTTGATGTAAGATTTCAGCAACATTGTGAGTTGGATGGAGCAAAGAACATAATGGTGAACAATGTATGGTTTGTCCTGATGGCGTGTGCTGCAGGAAAGGTGTTGGGGTCAATACAATCATTATGTATTATTTATTATGCTTTGGGGTCAATGAATGTCTATAGGAAATGTTATACAAATACAATATCTATATAGCATGGACAAAACAGAAATGTTCCTGGATGCTAGATAAATGATTATATTTGCAAGGTGCTTTATCTCACCAGATGAGCCACAGCATAAGAGTGATATTTCGAATGTTTGAGGTCCTCAGCAGGTCCAGGAAGCTGAGGGACCTCTCAGCCTTCTCAAGGGGTGGTTTCTCAACCTGTGGAGACAAGGACACTAGTCAGGAACGATGCTCATCGTATTGTGGTGTGTTGAACAAGGCTGAGGCTAAAGAGGTTCTTACGTTGGCTGAGAGGAAGATGACATGTGGAGCTTCCACTCTGTTCTCCAGAGCGGCCAACCTTATCAGGAGTTCGGCTTCCCCAAACGGCCACGAGACACCAGCCAGCGGGGAGACTCTGGAATCAGCCTGGTGGGTCGGACAGACACACACAAAATGTATCTTCTAAAATGTATCAGTTAAAAAAAACGTTCTGGTCACTTATTGTGGATTATTGTTGTGAAAGGCTGATACTAACATATGTTCACTGGCAGTGGGAGGAATTATGAAATATTTCATTCTATCTTTCCTGTCATAAACATTTCAACTGATAATAAATTATTATTATTATTAATTTTGTAGATATAAATGTAAAGTTGCAGATATATCTCGATAGTGTAGTCAGTTAATCTTACCACCACAAGGGCATACAGGCCATCCCCGGCACAGCCATGATCAGTGACAGGTGTCTCCAGTTGGTGACCAGGTAGGCAGTGCCCGGCAGCAGCATCATACCAATGGTGTAGAACCAAGGCAGGCAAAGGCTGGAGAAGAGAACCCTGGTGGAACCAACCAGGACCTCAGAACCTGTGCAGGAAAAAAGTTGTTTAAAAAAAATCAGGGAATGGCAATAAGTGCCTCAATGGACCGTTTAATGGTGCTGTTTGTATTGCCAGATTATTCAAAATATAATAAAAATACTGATGACTTTGTAAGTTGTTGATAGGTTTAATGCCCTCTTGATTGTTGGGCATTTCTCAACAGTTTTCTTTGTCCTGTCAACACAAAACATTTTCTTCTTTTCATTTTTGTTGTAAAGATTTATTTTAAGGGGTTGAAGGGGTCTTTGTATGAACACTAAATGACATAAGAAAATGGAATTTCAAATGTGCCCTCACAGGTATGGACTTGGTCTTATTCGGTCCTAAAGTAAGACTACATCGAGATCCACAACAAAACAACAGCACTGCCTGTATAGAGTGGATAGGATGATACAAGTCAGCGGTGGTTACAGCATTATGAAGACAAAATACCCCATACCCAGCACAAACACGATTATGAAGCTGGCGATCTGTCCCACGCCATCAAGAAGAAAAGCGCAGTGAAGATGGACCATGACGGAGCGAAGGCCAGAGCCACGCTAGAGATGCTGAGCAGGGCCGTGGAAACGAACAGTACGGGCTTCCTGCCAAACCTGAAGGACACATTCAACAGAGGGGTGTCAGACACAGCAGCAACAAACATGGTCGCTGTTAAAGGTGCTACGAGGAACTTTTAAGTATTTCTGAAACAGTCTTATTTTTCCTCTGATGATCATACATTACATGTAATGGTAAACGAAACCATCAGTGCAAAGAATACTATTTTTAAATAGTTTTTCTTTATGCCTTTGTTATGGTACGCTCACCCAGAAACAACAACTGGCGTGGTAAAAACACTACCGCTTTTGTCCAAAGGGGGTGCAAGAATTTATACAAACTTAAAGGTCTTTCGGAGCACCTTTAAGATATTAATATAATGTCAAAGAAGCAAGATGCTGAAGTACGAAGATATTGTTGGAATCTGACAGTTGGAGCCTAAACTGAAAAGTACGGTCAGATAGTTGTCCAGAAACTAAGCATCCGCACAATCCTCCCAGGAAGTAGACGAGGGAGGTAAGAGGCTGTTTCCACTGGTCGTCACATACCAAGTTAAACTGGAAGACAACGGACATAACAATATAAAACTGTAACGAAACATATAAGGCAAACTTGGGTATGCAACATGGAATATAGCATTGAAAATTAAACAGATATAGAACATTTGACTGGAAACCACCAATAAGAGTCTTTTGAGTCCTTTACCACCTGACCTGTGCATGATTTCTCGTTATACTGAAACTACTTTCCTTAGTCAGTTTGTTCTGAGTGTGTGTTCCAAACAGAAACTACATTCATTTTCCCCATTAGAAGCTACCTTTCTAACTTTCTCAGAATTGTGAAAAATTCTTGGGGAAGGCTCTTATTTGCTAATGTCTTCTAAACCATGGTTTCGCCCCTGCCTCTGAGCCTATTCCACCACTGGCATGGAGCCCAGTTTCTCAAGTCTATCACTCCTCTAAGCCTGGTATTCTAGTGTTCAGCTTAGATTCTGATCCTTCAGTGTCCATATTCTTAGAATTCGTCTCAACCTCAAGTGTCCTGCTGCTCTGAGCACATTCCTGCAGAAAGAATCCAGTGATTTCCAGTTTAGCACCTTAATGCAGTCACTCATTGTCGGAGGTCACAACCCATCAGTGTTTTACTAGCAGAAGCTGTTCTGACCAGACTGGATCCTGATGTAACATGCTAGTGTTTTCACATTAATGTACAGTGAAAGGGGTGGAGCTTAATACCTCACTGACTACAGTAGACTGGTAGTACTCAGTACCGTAGATCCATCCATCTTTGCAGCTCTCTTGCCTCAGGCTGGAGAGGAGGACCTCTGGACTGGATCCAAACGTAGACAGGTTCTGCACCAGGTCCAGCTCATACCGGCTACAACTGCTCCTCTCCGGCAGCCCTGCCACCTGCTGAACAAGGAAATGATATAATCCTTATTATCAATTTGTGATGTAATAACAGTGTAAGAGGGGGGGGGGGGGTCAACCAGTTCATCACATCTGACCAGTTCTAACCTCCATAAGGATCACAACTCATCGTAAGCAAAGCTAAATTATTATCTGACTGTATCCACCAAGTATTGAAATATTTAGGAGTTTGCTTGTATACCTACACACATCAACTATGGCATGTATCAGAATTTAACTACATTTCATATTTGCAAATTTCTTATTTACATTTGTTGTCAAATTCACTTTGCTTGAGCTTTTTGGTCTCCACTTTTTCCTCAAGGAAATATCTGGTCTTTTAGCTGCTAAATGCTTGAATATTT
The DNA here is from genome assembly GCA_026122265.1 of Ammodytes dubius. NCBI lineage: Eukaryota > Metazoa > Chordata > Actinopteri > Uranoscopiformes > Ammodytidae > Ammodytes > Ammodytes dubius. Next base: position 25,369,464 of record CM047516.1, read on the forward strand.
TTGCCGCTAATTGTGTCTGTGATGGGTGTTTTTTTCCCAGTCTACTTTTAGAATGTTCCTCATTGACTACTGTGTTGTGACACATCGTCTTTTTGAATGATTGTTGAGGGAAAACACTGGAGTCCTGAACTGACTGAAAGCCAAAACAATAAGCTAATGGACGTTAAACTACTTCCACTAACTCATTATCCTTAACAATCCATTGTCAATATGAAAGCACTGATGAACACTTCTTTATATGTTGATCAAACTAAAACAGTCGGATAAGTTAGTTGAGAGACATTAATAAACATAATTTTGGTTTGGGAAAAGTTAAGTTAACAAGTTAATAGTTTTATTATAACAATGAGACTGAAGGTCACCTAACCTGATGAAATTAATCACATTTATCCCAAAACTAGATCGCTCCCTAAACTTTACCAAGTCCTTCATGTGCCAAAACTTAACCTCATCTTAACCGGAGCATTGTCACATCATAAAACTGATTCAGTGATTTGTGATTCTAATCTCTAACCCAAAGATTTTGAACGAGTTTAAATTCAACTACTAAATAAAGGCAGATGACGGAATGAAATCCATGATGTCATAATTATTTTTAGAAACAAATTGTTAGTCACAATCATTCAGTTCAAACAGGCCTGGGTTCCAGTTCTGGCTGGTTCTGACCATAGGTAGTAGGCTAGTATATAAAATGTTCCGACCTGTACTGGGATGCTAGCCTGGATCCAGTCCTGGCTTAGGTTGCTGTTGGCGGGGATGTGGCAGTGATGTGGGGGCACAGCCAGCAGGAAGATGACCGACAGCAGGTTGTATCCACAGGGGAAGGCGGTCAGACAGAGCAGGAAGAAAACTCTCCTCTGGAACGGGCCCCAGGTGCCCAGGAACGAAACAGACTCCTCGTAATCCTCCATTATACACTGGACTCCACTTACACTATATTATTGTCTACTGTTTTGTTTGGTTGTTTAAGAAACTTCACACCTATACTATCAACCCTTCAATTTAGTATAGGTGCTACTATAACAACTGAATGATATGATAATTACATTGAATATGAATGCACAAAGAAAGCCTATGTTTTTACTAAGGGTAACACTTTACAAAAAGGTACACAAAAAAAAAGTAGTAACCCTTTTAAAAAGGTTAGTTTACCTTTTGAAAAGGTTAGTTTTACCAATAGTTGTCAAAGCAAACAATAAATAGGCAATATTACTACAATATCTACGAGTACCATCAATTACTGCAAGTGCAATAACTACAATTACAATTTCACCCACCTATATGTTTTACAATAGGTACAAATATTTGTGTCGCTCTGAATATAAATACTGTTAATACTCCTGTTGCAGCAGTGGCAGCTTCTCTCTGAAGATCCCGGCAGTGTCTCAACTCCTTTATTTAAAAAAAGATACGGTAACTCCTCCTCCTCTCCTCCTCTCTCTCATTTTGCAATCTTTCACGATGGGGAACAAACACTTGGTCTCACAAATAAGACATGAAGAGAGCAGAGCAGAAAGAAACATTGTGTCCCTTTTTAAAGTTCAATGGGTTGATGTGATGAACTGAAAAAAAAAACGAAATAAAGAGTAATGTCGTAGAGTTTGATTAAAGGTGCTCCGAGGAACTTTAAGTTTGTGTTAATTCTTGCACCCCATTTGGACAAAAACGTCCAAAGTGGGTGTTTTTACTACGCCAGCTGTTGTTCAGTGCTGTGACAACACCACAGCACTGAGACTGCTCTGGTTAGGGTCCTCAATGACATCCATTTAAACACAGACAGTGGCAAAAGTTCTGTCTTAGTTTTACTGGATCTCAGTGCCGCTTTTGACACAGTTGACCACAGCATATTACTAGATCGACTAGCAAACTGGGTTGGACTTTCTGGAACTGTACTAAGCTGGTTTGAATCCTACTTAAAGGATAGAGACTACTATGTGTCAATAGGCAATTTCACATCTCAGCGGACAAATATTGAATGCGGAGTCCCCAAGGTTCCATTCTTGGGCCTCTTCTGTTTAACATCTACATGCTCCCACTAGCTCAGATTATGCATAAGAACAAATTATGCTACCATAATTATGCAGACGACACACAAATTTACATAACCATATCACCAGGAGACTACAGTCCGATACAGGCACTGAGTAAGTGCATTGAACAAATCAATGATTGGATGTGCCAAAATTTCTTTCAATTAACAACGACAAAACTGAAGTAATTGTCTTTGGTCAGCTGCTATTCGTAATGGATTAGGGAAAAACTTTGTAAGTGGTTAACGACAACACCTGAATTAAAATAGTCCTAAAATAGTACTAAAAACTGTGTTAAAGGCACTCATTTCCTCGATGGTGTTGGAAGCTTTATGTTTTACAGGTCGTTCAAAATTTTCATTTTAATTTTGTGCGCAGTAGATATAACATATCATTTCACCATGCGTCGAAGCCTCCAAGATACTGTCAATCATTGCCGACATTCTGAACAGTTGAAAACAAGATATTCATGCTTATATTTGATGAGATTCTGAAAATTATGATTTTATTACATAACACTGCTGTACTCTGCCCGTGTGTAAGGTATTGCTATGATGCAAGCTGGACAACACCAAACTGACAACGCTTCATCACCTTTTAACTGGTCGGATCTAGTATTGGTACAGAGCAGCAGAGACACCGAGGGTACAGTCAATTATCAAACCGGTTAAATGCTTTTTTCAGTCTGGTCCAGTTCTGTCCTGTCACAGTGCTACCTCTGTCAGTGGAAGTAACACTGTGTGCAAGTCAGACTATTATATCATTGTTTTTCTGTCTCTTGAGATGATCTTAAAGGTATGCAGTTACATTGACGGGAGATTGTTTACATCTGAAGAGCCTGCAGTTTGTTTACAAAAAAAAATCTACATGTAATTCTTAATGATGGATAATTCTATCATCATACATCAAAACTAAATTATTTTGAGGAACCTGGAACATAACTGAAGAATAGAATATGTTTGTAAACAAAACAATTGTCCCTGCTGCTGTAAACAAAGACAGTAAAACAGTAACTTTTCAGGAAGCTTTATAACTTCAAACAATGTTCCAGGGATCCAATTTCCCTGTGAGGAAAGTTTGTTCATTCAGTTATGAGAATAAATCTTAGAAAATGTTCACCTCTCTGACATACCCAAAGCTACATAGTGCACCTTTGGTGCGTGCAAAGACTTTTGTTGGTTTAAATGGCAGAATGAAAAAGAACTAACTTTTATTGGAGGTTGCAGCTTACATAAACGTTCAATCTGATGTTATTATATGGACATGACGCATTTGGAAACAAGTAAAACCTTTGGGCTCAGGTTTCAATAGAACCAATCTTTGGTTCGACAACTGCTAACCAGGAAAGAGACACAGCTTTTTACCACACACTGGCGTGGTGTGTGTGGTCAGAAACTATTTGTCTTTCCAGGTGGCAACTGTGGAAACAAAGATCGGTTCCTATTTATCCCTGAGCCCTAATTGGCTCTTACAAGTGTAAATGATGAGTCAACAGGTGCCTTGGTGTTAATGTGTGTTAAATGTTGTCTAGCAGCAGTTATATGAGCATTATTATGGTAACTTATTCAACTTTTTCTTGGAGTAAACAAGACTAGGAATGGTAACTTTAAAGAATATTTGGGACTCGTTGAGGTTTTATGAACCTTGTGATCAGACAAAAAATATGTAATAATTTCAAGTTATTTAACGCATTCTTGTTGGTCACTCAAATCAAGAAATGGTGAAGAATCATAAAGTTAACAAGAGTAAAAATCCGACAAGGCAACTTACAATACTCAACAACAATATTTTCAATATTCGAAAAGGCACTGAGGTCAAGACGTCAGAGCTGTGTAATAAAGAATGCAGGACTGTAAGATGTTCAGCTGTTATTTTTTTTAATGAAAACAAATAAATCAAAGTTACAGAAATAAAATGATAAGGAGAGAAATGTTACATCATCATTCTCAACCTGACAAGTTTGCATTTGCATATTTGCATCATAATCATCATCATAAAAAACAAGCTCAGAGAATAAATACTGTACATGAAGAAGTAGACACTTTTTAACACGTCCGAGGAAGACTTATTTTTTCTGTTTTGAGCTGAAGTCTAAAGGGAATATCTGTTTTTTTTCCTCAAGATCATCTCAATGGTGAACAAGGTTTGATTCTTAAATTATTTTCCTTCCTTTCTCTTAAACATTTTTTTTTCTTAAAAACTATGTGTCGCAGTTAAATCAAATGAACAGGATGTGTTAAAAAAACAACTACACTGCCTGCCTCAGAGTGGAGTTGTGCAGATAAGTTTGGATGAACTGCTCCTTTAAACATCTTTAAATTACTAACTGTTTGCGTGTCCAATGGAAAAAATTTGCTTTTATTTTGAAAGCGAGGTGAATAAATAACATGGTAGAGGTTCAATCCAAGTGACGACCTAACATACACGCACGACACACACAAACACACACACACACACACGCACGCACGCACGCACGCACACACACGCAATCTCAGTTTTCGACAGATGAACATTGCAACAGTAGGAACAAAAATGTAAGTTTGTATCACGTCAACTAAAACAACGGTTCAGTTTAAAAAGTGCATCTCTTGTTTTGTTTCATTCCAGTATTGCAACTCAACCTCAGTATCAATACTTAACACACTCTCAGTCAGGCCTCGGTATTGCTGAAAGGGAAGCGGAGGGAGCCAATAGAAAAGCAGCAGCTGATCTGTACATTATTGCATCATGATGACATCATCGGACAGAGGAGGAAGCTGCCGTCAAAACATCCTTAGTGGAGATTATTCAGCATTTGACACTACTGTATTTTTTTTACACTTGCATGTAGATGAGATAGACCAAATACTGCATAGATAAACACGTACACATGTAGTTCTGAAACTTTTTTTGTTCATTATTGGAAGACGGAGTTGCTTCAAGTTATTCAGGAGGAGGCAGGAAGACAGACACACAAATACTGACCATTTGAAACCATAGAAAAATCACTGCCACTATAAAAGTCACCTTCATTATCGAGATTGAGGAAATCAGCCAATTGGATTGCTTGTATTATATTTCAGATATTTGGTGATCCAGTTCCTGTATAGCGTCAAAGTCTGGTCCACACAGTTATTTTTTTCAAGACCCAGGTTTCAATTTTAAACATGTTAAGATGAATTCATTGACAATTAATAACTTATGTGCATTCTGTCTGTAAATGTTTGTATAAGCATATAAGGCTAATTTAAGTTTGAAAATGCTTTGTAATGTATCTTACCAACCCATGGTACATATGTTTTTTTGTATTTACCAAAACAGCAGGCAGTTATCTATAGATGTTTTCAAAACTCTTTTGCAACAAAATGAATCAATGTATTCTAGTATGTTTCCTCATCCACGGGTATGATTGCATCTTACTTTTAGCTTTCATAGTTGGAAATGTGCTATATTTATGATTTTTTGAAAGTTATTTTTGGGCATTTTTATCCTTTATTAGACAATTTGGAAAGACAGAATGGAAATAGAGAGGGGAATGACATGCAGAGAACAACCACAAGTCAGATTCTAACCGTGGCTGCTGCTTTGAGGACTGAGCCTCTATATGTTTATTTTAAGAGTTGCTGCTCACTCACTATAACTGTTCCTTGTGTCCTTTAGTGAACTGCTGCGTCATGTCCTCAGATGCTTTTTGATTAACTGATCGCAGAGCGGAACAAGCCACTCTCAGCCACTTCAGGGCTTAACATTCACTTCAGTTGATTGTGTACAATTATTGACATCGCTGACAGCCAATCAGAGAAGAGCTTCCGTTGGGAGGAGAAGAGTTATACTGTCAAACATTCCTGTTCCATCACCACAAAGAGGGGTTTGTTTTGTTCACACTTTTGCATTAACTTTGTCTGTGTTTTTTCTATGGTTTCGAACTGGTTCTAGGGAGAAGCAATTTCACAACTTTCAAACAACCACCTGACTGAAGTGTGATTTTGATCCTGCAGGTGGCAGTAGAGGAAAGGTAATCAGGCCATATCCTACCCATGTCTCTGGTTATGCAGTTGTTTGAAAGTCATGAAAAAGCCATGGGTAAATATTTACAACATACAACTGTAAAATAAATTATTTAGAGCACAGAAAAAGCCACCAGCCATGATGTATTATCTCCCTTTGCTCGTGATAAGTGAATAAGCAAATTGTAGGAGAACGTTCTTTTGCTGTTGCAGGTTGTGAAAAGTGTCAGTGATTCCTCCAAGTTCCTCCAACTATTTTATAATTAAAGTTACAGTAAAAGTTCTGTTTTGAAACCGACAGACCCAAAGTGTTCACACCAGGCAACAGTCAGGACTAAAAAGGCCTTTTTTCACTGTAAAACCAGGAAGTAGCCCGGTCCACAAAGGCCAAGTGAGTCTATAGTATAACACACACAGAGGCAGTGGATTCGACTGGGGAAAAGACAGCAGGTAGAAGTGTGGACATCATATATGAGGAGGAGGCATTCATCTCAACCTCAGTTCAAACTCTGGTTCCGTACATACAGCAAGTTCATTAAGCAGGGGACGAGAACAAACAACAAAACATCTGTAGTCGTATTTGTGCATGATGGAGGAGGACATCTGACATCATGGTTTGTGCTGGTTGGTTCCTCCAGCAGGAAGAAGAAGAGAGCTTTATATGTTCAGAGGTGATTTAGTTTCAGACAGAATCAACTCCCCGTTTCAGACTCTGTACTCTGAAATGTCTCCGGAGTCCAGACTTTTTTCAGGTTCATTTTTTGTGTCCAGTCTCTCTCAACACAAGCTGCATGTTGAGCTCAAGAGATCATACGGCAAATGACTGGCACCAGCGCTGTGTCTTTGTCGGGTTCCTTTATGAGAGCTCTTTTAGATTTGCTGGTCGATGCTGGTTGCTCGAGAATCCTGGTTCTTACTTAACTCTTTATTTAGAACAAAAACTCCAGCTTCATTTTTTCAGTAGAGTCGTGCTGCCACAAAGAAGAGCCATTTGTCATAAATGATGAGGTACTTTGGGGTTCTTAGAGGAAAAATATTCAATATTCTTGTTTTTTTTTTCATTTTCAAGTTTAATGTTTAACTTGTTTTTGCCTTTATGTTTAATTCTAAATCACGACCAAAAAAAAAGAGCTGCATACTGAATTTTTTCACAATTTGATTATTGCTTCCTACAGGTTTTAGGAGAATTGCTGTTGGTTTTTTTTCACGATGTGTGTGTGTGTGTGTGTGTGTGTGTGTGTGTGTGTGTGTGTGGGGGGGGGGGGGGGGGGGGTGTTCTTTTAGCCTCTGTTCTTATTTGGCCTCAGGTGTGGTCTGATTTATTTAAAAAGCAACAAATCAGTTTTTTTTCGGTTGCCTTATCCAGACAGGAGTAGGAGTAGGTCCTTTCCTTTCCGTACCTCCCCTCTGAAAAGCCTTGGCCTGGGGGGGAGAAGGTTGCAGGTTTGAATCCCGTGGCAGCCATGACGACCAAGCTGATGCCTCCTGGACTCTTTACGCCGCTTCTCCATCCAACAGACTGGAGGTCAAAGGTCAAAGGGTCGTCTGGGTTATGACTTCCCTTGAGCCAAAATGGCTGACCTCAATAGGGCGCGAATAGGATGGACCCTTGGCTGGTTCTTATTGGTCCAGGGGCCGGTCGCAGGAAGGAGGCAGCAGTGAAGAGAGACTGGGAGGCCGCCGGGCGATGGTGGTGGTGGTGGTGGTGCAGGGACAAGGCAGTGGTGAGGGAAGAGGGGGGGTGGGTGAGGAGAGGGGGAGCAGAGGAAGGGAGAGAGGAGGGGGGAGGGAGGGAGAGGGAGGAAGGGGCAGCAGAGAAGGGACAGGGCAGGAAGGAGGGAGAGAGAGAGGGCTTCACCAACTCCGTCTGAGAGCAGGAGAGACAAGGAGAAAGGGGACAAGAGAGGAAACAAGGAAAGGAAATACAGAGTGAGGAAACAAGCAATTGATGGAAATAGGATAGGAGACCAGGAAAAGGAGGATCAAAAAACAACAATGTATAAGATTGTATAAATGAACCAATTCTAGAACAAATCATATTTTTTCACATTCTTTTTCACACTTATTGTATTTTTAGCATGCATTTTGCTAGTGTGTTTCTGCATTTAATAATATTGTAAACATTGTTTTGTGGCCATTGAGGGATATTGGAATTTGAATTTGAGAGAGAGAGAGAGAGTGGTAGAGAGACACTTACAGTGAGTGCCACGCCGCGCTGCTGTTTGTTATAAGGGCTGTACTTGGGTTTGTTGGGTTTTCCTGCCACTCTGTCCTTGTGCCTCCTGCTGGAGATGTGCTGCAACAACAGACACAAACACAAACGGTCTGTCAGGCTGGGTTTAGGAAATGAATTAAAAGGCTTGAAGGTGGTTGAGACAGAGCAATTAATTCTACCAAGACAGAACATTTACTGCCAAAAACAAAAAGGCAATACCAACAATCAAGAAATCAATTTGATATTTTACTAGGAGGAAAAAAAAGTGACCTATAGCCTGTTGACAAACAAGCCCCTCCAAGAGTGGCTATATGTCTAAAATCCCTGCTAATTACTTTGTTATAGAGCAGGGGTGGCCACTGTTTTTCAGCTTGTGAGCTACTTTTAAAATGACCAAGTCAAAGTGAGCTACTACCTACTATTAGGGGTCAAAAGTCACGGTTCGGTACGTACCTCGGTTTTTAAGTCACGGTTCTGTTCTGTACGGTACGGTTCTCAGTTAAGAGGAAACATGTCTGCAGAATTGCAGCCTAAAGGTATTTTCCAGTATAGAAAAGAAAAAACTGCTACATACAACCAAAGTCTCCAATAAATATCAGCGGAGTGAGAAAGATAGGCAGACAGACTTGCCCAAATTATTGCCTAGTTAAATGTCATTCACACATCCAGTGCCACGCTAGTACCTCCAATATCCTGCTGGAGGAAAATAGTAGCCAGCAGAGAACCAGACCCTCCTAGGGGGGTCCGGGGGCATGCCCCCCGGAAGATTTTTTTTCACCTTTTTAAAGTGAAATGCATGAATCTGGTGCACTTTGAGAGGAAAATTAAGAGGCTAAATATGAGGAATTTTGTTGTGAACAAATAATTTGGAGACACTGGGTCTGATGAATTAGAAGCAATTGAAGAAAGACACATGGATTTTCCATAAAAATATTAATAAAAAAAATTAAAAAATGCATGCAGGGTCCTCTGGGTTGGGCTTGGTGCTCTTTTTCTTTAACGAGACCTATTTCTCTGTAATATAATGAATGCATTTAAATGCAGTGAGAGGAATGAAGCAGAAGAACTCTTGTCCAGCTATGCCGTGATCTTAATATAAAAAACTCAAACTCACATATTCATCCGCGCCCCCCCTGCCATAACCCCGCGTTTGAAAATCACTGGCTTAAGCAATTCTAATTTAAAAGAGCAAGAAATATACACAAATGCATAGGTTTATCTTAAAGGCAGACTTATAGAGTCATACAAAAAAAATCCTTCTCAATGATCACTTCTGCCCCACTAGAATATGTGGTGGTCTGTTTGTCTGAACAGTCTTCCTCTCTCTGGCTGTATTTTACATAGTATAATTTGTCACAGTGTAGAAGCCTCTCCACTTCCTTGACTTGGATTAGCTGTGGTTAGCTCACTGGCTAACAAACTGATATGTACTGTATGTCAAATTAGAAAGTGGTGTCCTCTCTCCCTCCACCGAACGTCGGCGCATGCTCGCACGGCTCGTTTGCTCTTTCATAGTAAAAAAAAATAAAAAAAAAAAAAAAAATAATAATAATAATTTTTTTTTTTTTTTTTTTTTTTTTTTTTTTTAAGAATGCCACGCGATCGACCCACACTACCCTCGCGATCGACCGGTCGATCGCGATCGACCTAGTGGCCACCCCTGTTATAGAGTGTATGTTTATGTCATAGTCCGACATGGTATACGAGGGTTCGAAATCTGAGTGTCTATGACTAAATAAAACATTTAGACAACAAGCTGAGATTAAAAATAATTTAAATACTGTTAAAGATTAAATAAAAGTAGATATAGAAAATAAAAGGCTGAAACATCAGTGTAGTTTTAATGGTTCTGATTTCAGGTGCAACTCAAATGTTTGACCCAACAACAAGCTGCTTCAGAATAAAGAATTAGAATCAGATGACATCAGGAAACATTTAGGATATACGTATGTGCCTGCTGCTGTGTGTTTCTACCTGTTTGAGTTGGATCTCAGAGTTGACATGGACGTCACAGATCTGGCAGTGGAAGGTTTTGTTCTGCAGGCCGGAGCCCTTGACCACAGAGCTGCTGCTGCTGCTGCTGCTGCTGCTGATGGTCTTCAGCTTGGCCCCGGCTCGAGGGTAGGCCTTGATGGGCCCCGCACCACTCCGAGCCTCCAGCATTGTCTTGTGCTTTGTACCTGCAAAACACAGACAGAGACACACATATAGTTAAGTTAAGTTATCTTTATTAGTCAATTTACACCAGGCACATTGACATTTGTCTTTTCGCATATCCACTCTCTCAAGTTACCACACTTCGGAGGGGGTCAGAGCGCAGGGTCTAGCCATAGTACAGCGCCCCTGGAGCAGTTTTGGGGTTAAGTGCCTTGCTCAAGGACACAATTATAGAGATGGTTGGCACGGTTAGATGAGATACCAGCCACTACTAGTTTTATAAATAACACCCTCCTGTCCGGTGCCGGAGATCAAACCAGCCACCTCATGGTTACTGGTGGGCCCCCTCTCCTACTACAGAAACCAAACCTCCATGAAACAGGAGACATAGTAATTAATACATCGGTCAGTGTGGTTGCTCCATGGTGTGTGGAAGCTGTAAAGCCACGTCTCTTTCATCCATGTTCCAGTTGATCCCTGAGGGGTTAGACATAGGGTCAGACAGGGCCACTTGCATTCTTCCACACACCAAACTGGGAGAAAGGATTATGATCCCGGCTTTGTGCAGTGGTGGGCATTACCATGTTGAAATAGGACAGGGACAAACACAAACCCCATTGCCAAGTCAGAAGCACTTTAATGTTCTAAACCCCATTGTCTCTCCAGTAGCATTACATTTCGATTCATTGAAACTAAGGAGCGTGAACTAGGGAGAACAGCCATAGAGCAAAAATACAATTATACTGTATTTCCAAATACTGTACATTTGGCCAAGAAACTCTTTAATTTTAATCTCATTGCGCCCCTCTTTTTGTCATTGTTTGTGCCACCATTAGTTACCACCATTTATTTGACTAACCCTAATATTTGCATTACCCTAGTGGATGGAAACAAGCAATTATATACAGTTTCTTTGAAGATAAAAGATCATTGTTTTCCTCTCTGTATCACAGCTGGAGGCATGAAGTGACTTCATCTAAAACAACTAAAAACCCATCAGCATCCGTCAATATTGAGTATAAAACAATGACACTGTATGAATGAAGGTGACACCTTTTTTTAATATCTATGTTAAATGTTAATATCTCTTGTCTAATCTTGATGTATTTTAGCCCCTGTAAAGTACTTTGATTTGCCTAGTGTCTGAATTGTGCCATATTAATAAACCTGACTTGCCTTGCCTTATGTCATGTATGTGATGTTGTGTATCTCTAGTGATCGAAATAAACTAAAATCAAACTAACAATTAAAAAATCAATATTGTGCCTTCTTCTCACCTGCGTTATGAGCCTCGAGCTGCGACAGAGAGTTGACGGCCACTTTACACAGCGAGCAGTACAGCAGTTTCTTGGCCTTCTCCTCCTCTGACTCAGAGGCAGAGACAGAAGAGGGTGCATCCTGGGAGTTGGAGGCGGCCTGGGACAGAGGAGGGGGAGGAGGGGCAGTGGCAGTGGCAGCGGCAGGGGGGGACGAGAGAGAGGAGGAGATGGTGACAGGAGCAGAGGAGGTGGAGAGGCTTTGGAAGAAGAGGGGGATGAAGAGGATGAGGAGGTGGAGGTGGAGGTAAAGGAGAGGCCTGAGGGCGGGCAGAGCAGAGGGAGGGCTGGAGGGAGGAGGCTCACTGCGCGCTCTGACAGAGGCGGGGAGGCAGAGGGGAGAGGGGAGGGGGAGAGGAGCAGGAAGGGCTTGAGAGCAGAGCAGGGTCACTCAGGCTGGATAAGAGATCTGTGGAGAGATGAGAGGGGGAAAGAAATTCAATTAAAAGAGTGTGATATGAAAACAGAGCAGAAAATCATCGGGTAAGCTGGTATGTTACGAAAAAATTTCCTCACCGGTATCAATACAGTATTTCTGATTCTGACAGGAATTCTCAAGAATTGCTTACTGCACCTTTAACAGTATTCAACTGAAAAGTGTTATTAGTGGATAAACTAACCTTTGTGCTGATTGGTGCTACTGATAGCTATGACAGGATGGGCGGGGCCAGAAGGACTCGGGCTGCTCCCATTGGTCTCTCCGGTGACGGACAGCTTGGCCTTGACTTTGTTGTCCTGAGACTTGAGCTTCTTGGCGTGACGACTTCCTCTGTAGTGAGCTTCAGCCTGAGACTGAGAAAGAAAAAGACATGCAGATAGAAGGTGATGTTTTTTTTTTTTCCTTTTTTGGATACAGAAAAATTAAGGTTCCAATGTTACTTCCATATCTTGCCATTCTTCCAGTATTCATATTGTTAAAAAATAAAAACTTCACCCATTTAGCATCGATAATTGTCATTCTCAAGATTGACAAAAAAAAAAGTCAAAACTTGAGATACTGTCTTCCTTATCTAAACCTGGTGGTGCCTACATTACCCACACTGCAACTCATCCAGTGCATAAAGAGTTCAGTATCTCACAGATTAAGTCAAATGTTGGGCATCACCACACAGTCACAAACCCAGAGGGACATTGTGTGTGTCAGTATACTACATAGTAAACAAAGCTCCAGGTTAGCAGCAGTGTCCTCGTGCGACTGTCTGCCCGCTGCATGACTTACTGTTTTTACTGTTAATTGGACTGAGCTAATGTCGGCCTCCTTTTACTCCTCTCCTCTTTTCAGCGCTGATTCATGTTTTCATGTTCACTCATGAATACTTTTATGAGCTCATTCATTAGTCATGTTTGATTGGCACTGAGCTTTCCTCGCCAGTCATTATTTGAATGAGCTGAGTGTCATTTAACAAAGCGCTGTGTTAATACAGAGGGGGGGTAGGGGTTACAGTACACCTGATTATACACACACCTGCGTTGGTAGGAGCACAGAATAATCTAGTAGACAAAGACAAACTGTCAAGCTTTGAAAAGTATCGGATAGTCTCGGCTGCATTCAGCATCATAAAATATATATATTTTTCGTTAGTAATTAAACATCAGCTTCAGTCAGTCTGATGTCTGTGAAGCGAGAGCACAGGGTTTATTTAGGTTAGAAGAAGAAGGGGGAAACTGCCAGCCTATAGCTTGGTTAAAAAGTGACAAAAATACACTTTCAGTATCACACTTCCATCACACTCACCCTAACTGTTGTAACCTCTCTCTAATTTAATGTGCTACGAGGAACTTTTAAATATTTCTGAAACAGTCAATTTTTTCCTCTGATGATCATAATTACATCTAACAGCAAATGAGACCATCAGTGCAAATAATACTATTTTTATATATACTTTTTAATGCTTTGTCATGGGTACGCTCACCAGGAAAAACAGGTGTCGTAGTAAAAAAAAAAACAAAGTTCCTCAGAGCACCTTTAAATAAAGTGATATACGTTTATTATTACATTATTGGCTCCAGTTTTTACATTTTACAAGGATTTTAAAAAAAACTGAGCCAATAATGTAATAACTTATTGTTTGGAAACATGATAACGTTATTGGCAGTTATCATGTTAATCTGTTATTTAGCCATTACACCAAACGTATACACACTTACATCAGAGTTGAACCTCAGCTGGCACACGTTACATGAAATGACCTGCTTCTTCCTTGGCACCAGAGTCACGCCAAAGGTGTGGTTGATGACGGCCTTCTGCACCGGGTCCATCTGCAGCAGACACACACACACCACACACACACACACACACACACACACACACACACACACACACACACACACACACACACACACACACACACACACACACACACACACACACACACACACACACACAGAACACCCACACAACACAGACACACACACACACACACACACACACACACACACACTCACCACACACACACACACACACACCACACACACACACACACACACACACACACACACACACACACACACACACACACACACACACACACACACACACACACACACACACACACACACACACACACACACACACACACAGGTTAGAAGGGTTCCACCTGCCTGCTCAGAATTGGCTGAAACAGTTGATGGACAGGGTGAGGCTGACAGTGCAGTGACAGGTCTCTTTATCACAGTCTGGATTTTACTGCCAGCAAGCCACAGCACCTGTCACTGTTACTGTCCCTCAACACACACACAACACACACACACACACACACACACACACACACACACACACACAAGTCACACACACACACACGCACAACGCAACACAACACAACACACACACACAACACAAAACACACACACACACACTGTCACATCACACACACACACCACACACACACACACACACACACTGTCCCACACACACACACACACACACACACACACACACACACACACACACACACACACACACACACTGTCCCACACACACACACACACACACACACACACACACACACACACACACACACACACACACACACACACACACACACACACACACACACACACACACACACACACTGTCCCACACACACACACACACACACACACACACACACACACACACACACACACTGTCCCACACACAGACACACACACACACACACACACACCACTGTCATACCGTGTTGAAGTTTGGGAAAAGGCCGACCGGCGACGTCGTCTCGACAGAAAACGGCAGGAACGGTTTCATCATCACTGAGGGACCGGAGGCGCCTATCAGCCCCGGCAACGCCCCGCCCACCGCACCACACCCACTTCCTGGAAACACAGAGAGAGAGAGAGAGACAGAGAGAGAGAGAGAGAGAGAGAGAGGAGAGAGAGAGAGGAGAGAGAGAGAGAGGAGAGAGAGAGAGAGAGAGAGAGAGAGACGAGAGAGAGAGAGAGGAGAGAGAGAGAGAGAGAGAGAGAGAGAGAGAGAGAGAGAGAGGAGAGAGAGAGAGAGAGAGAGATGAGAGAGAGAGAGAGAGAGAGAGAGAGAGAGAGAGAGAGAGAGAGAGAGAGAGAGAGAAAGAGTTTTGAATGATGTCCAATAACTGAGCTGATGACATGATTATTGATTTGAATGCTCTTTAGTTCCTGGTGGGGTGTGACTAGTGGACATGATTGGCGGTCCCCTCAATGTCAAACAAAGAAGGTGATGTCCTTTTTAAAGCAGGTTAGGGTTAGTGAATGTATTTTGAGCTGGTCGGTCCAATAGAGCCTCAAACCTTAAAAAAAGATATTGCTGATTGGTAGGGAGAGAGTGAGGGATACATCTTGGCAAAGCCTGGATAAAAAACCAGCGGAGGAAATCCATCTGACACGGATATTTATGTCGTTTTTAACCTGGAGACTCATGGAGCAGCTGATGTTCTTTACAGTAACAGTATGAAGGACATATGGACCGGGCAGCTGCTGCTGCTGGATGCACAGCGAGGTAATAATACAGAGAGGAAAGAGAGAGAGAGAGGAGAGAGAGAGAGAGAGAGAGAGAGAGAGAGAGAGAGAGAGAGAGAGAGAGAGAGAGAGAGAGAGAGGGAGAGAGAGAGAGGAGGAGAGAGAGAGAGAGAGAGGAGAGAGAGAGGGAAAGAGAGAGAGGATAGAGAGAGAGGAGAGAGAGAGAGAGAGAGAGAGAGAGAGAGAGAGAGAGAGAGAGGGTGAGTGTAGTGTGTGTGTGAGAGAGAGAGGGGGAGGAGAGAGAGAAGAGAGAGAAGGTGAATGGGCAGCTCACATAATGAGTCCATGTGTCCAGTTGCCAGAGGGCCAAAAGATTTGCACTGCACTTCTTCACCTCCATTTAAAGCAGGGTTGTGTAGAATTGACCCGTAGGACCCTCAAACACGTCACCTCACACACGACTTATTACAAAACAACAGCTGTAAAAGCATGATGAAGAAGAAGAAAAAAAATGTCTGCCTTCTTGAGTGTCATTTGCGAGTGAGAGAAAAGGTAGTGACGTCTTTTGAAGTCTGAATCCAAATTTAAACCTGCTTCCGGCCGTGTTTGTTCCCAGCAGAGGGAGGTGTTACATATACAAACGCTGTATACACACACACACTAGTAGAGGATAAGTGCATTTCTTTCTATCCGTGATTATCACGGGCGTTGTAGAAGCCTCAGTGTGAGATGATGATTTCATAACAACAGAGTGTGGGTGGAAACCACAGAGAACGGAGACCTGACTCAAGAGAAAGAACAGGGTGAAAGAGCGATTTTAGTCATGTTGGTTTGTTAGTCATGTTGCTTTCAGCGTCAAATTTAACTTAGCTATACCCATCATATCCCATTTTATATGGATTGTAAACCAGTCTAACCAATTCTATAATAAGTTACCATTAATTCCAAGCAATTATATGTCCTATAAGCCTCTCTAAATGCACCATACCATTCATGCAGCTTAACTCAATCTAAGTGCCTTATTACGCATCTTAACCTGATCCAAATGCCTTATAAAATATGTAATCCATTTCTAAATCACCTTTAACCTATTGTCACTGATTCTAATTAAATATAACCCATTCAAAGCCATTTTAATTGCACATACACTGTTGAATCATTCTTATACACTATAATCCATTGTAAGCCATTCTGAATGCCTTCTAATTCATTCCAACCCCATTCTCTATCCACTTTAACCGATTGCAATCTATCGTGAATTAACTATAGCCCATGTTATTATTTTAACGCAAAACTTTAACCATATGAAATCCATAGTAGATTATTAACTATAACACATTATTATAACTCATTCTTAATGCCCAAAACCTCATTCTCATCCATGGTATATTTGACCTCATCTATCTATTCCATTTAAACGTAAATCAGTCTTTTAAACTGACTTTAATTGTCTGTGGATTAGCTGTCATTATGTCATGCTGCTGCTCTCTGTCTCTCTATCCTCATACGAGTCAGTGTCTGTATTTATCACCACAGCCTAACCCTAACCCTCATTAAGCTCAGACACACCACAGCACTGTAATCAAACACATGTAACTGGACACACAAACTTGCTCAGATCATGACAAGTCTTTGACCAGCGGTGGTGGCTGGGAGAATATTAATAAAAAGTAAATACAGATTAGCTAGCTTCTACTGCTAAAGACGGTGTAATGTATCAGTTTGGTGGACCAGCCAAAATAAAAGCTTCTATTTAGAACTCCTTGAATCTACTTTAGGGTGAGGTGGGGGTGGGGGGGGGGGGGGGTACCTTTAGAAAAAGGCATGGAAAACCTGTTCCACCCAGGCAGTTTGCAGGCCGGACCGGACATGGTGCCTTAAGATTTAAAAAAAGTTCTTTGTTTTTGATTTTGAAAGTAAAAGAGCCTGCTCACACCTCACGGCCAGGAAATGTTTTATTACCGTGAACACACAGACTGTCAGAAAAACTTTGTGAATTTTTCTTTTAAACTGTGCTATCAGATGTGACAAAACATATAGTCACTGTCCATAGCAATCACGATGAGCATACACCTTCCAAGCCCCCTCCACCCAGCATCTTTCAAGTATCTCACCAATGTCTGACACATGACTGACAGTGTACCAAGTGTCACATTGAGCATTGAATTATGAGCCTTTGAAAAATCTCTGTGGATCTCTTAACCCCCCTCAAAGTCCAAATAAAAGCATTTCCAAGACACCTATAACATCTTGAGAAGCCTTCCCCTGGACTACTATAGCCTTTACAAGGGCCTGTCTCGCCACAGTCTGACCTTTTTATTTCCAGTGTCAGTATATCAGTGTCCATCAGCACCACACTAAAACGACCACTGATTTTTTAGCTTGCATGCCAGTGGTTTAAAACGTTTAACTGTACTTAATTTTACCATTTGTCCACTGTGAATGTACCCATACTGAAAAGTATGAGTTATATTAAGACTATATTCCGACAGGGCTTCCTGTATGATCAGTATGGACTGGAGACATCTTTAAGTATGTGTGTCTATGATGAATGGTGTGCTGACAGGGTCATCGTAATCCTGTCCTTCTGTCCTCTAATATCTGGTTACAACACGCATACATACGCATGCACACCACTAACACACACACACACACACACACACACACACACACACACACACACACACACACACACACACACACACACACACACACACACACACACACACACACACACACACACACACACACACACACACACACACACACACACACACACACACACACACACACGGGACAGTAAGTTGCCGTTCTAAGAAGGTGCTATAAATACTGGAACACATCTGCTGCTGCATTGACATGGAAACAGCCCTTTAAACCCGTAGGAAGACCAGCCAGCCAGCCAGCCAGCATCACCAGATTGAGGTAACGAGAGAGAGGACAGTTTTATTTGAGGCCGTTGGTGATTGGCCAGAAGGATCTGTGAAAGGCGCAACCCGTAAACAAACTTACACTCAGTTTAAAGTTTCCCCAAGCTTCTCCATCTGCAGGCCGCAAATCTGAGCAGTGAAGTAAGCTAAGGTACGCAATGCGGTCAGAGGTTCCAAACTGAAACTGATCCACGTAAACCTGGCCTGATATCGAAACTGGAATTCACAAGTTAGGACTTAGTGACATAAAAACTGAGCGGTGTATTAAGCAGATGATAACTACGGTGTCTGCTGCTTAATACACCTTTGATACCAGAGAGTACTGGAACTGACCGGATTAGACCAGTCAGATCAGGTGAAGCAGTCAAAAAACATTTTGTCCCAGACGGAAACACCTGACCCGGCATAAGCTGGGTCCTACGTAAAACCTCAGAGCAAAAATGAAGTTAAGTGTAGTATCTTGATTTACACAAGGAACATTGAAATTAGTCTTTTTGACATATCCTCTCCAGTTACCACACTTCGGGGTGGTCAGAGCGCAGGAATAAGCCATAGTAAACAATGGAAGAGATGTGGGCACTGTGGATGTAATACAAGCCCACCACTAGTTTACTACTAACATCCTCCTGTCTGGGGATCGAACCAGCGACCTTATGGTTACTGTCGGCCCCTTCTGTCTATCTAAGCAGAGGACCCGTCACCAAAGACCTATACAGGTTGATTTGTTTGCTTAAAGTGAGTGAGGTTTAACACTTCAGAAAGGAGCTGTAATCATTCAAGATAACACAGTTAAAATGCTACCACAGTTTCTCTGTCCAACTGGCCGATCTTCCGAAAAGATCAGGCCTGACAAGAAGACGGCTTGCTATTGTTCAACAGTGTAAATTGCAATTGTCAAAGTGCACCAAGGTTGAACTAAATGTAACAAAATTATTTCATATTTTCTTGCAGGAATTCCTGTGAAATGCCTGCTAGGGCCTTTAAATCATTATGAAAGCAAACCGTTTGACAGCTTTACGATTTCTTAACGATCAAAGTTTTTCTTTGCTGCTGTGCTGCTGCCAGTGTTTGCTCAGCAGCTGTGGAGATTAAATGGTCCTTTCTCATTTATACTGTAGCCTCCGTTTCTTCCACTGGTCAGCCCGATCTGAAGTGCAGAGGTAAGATTTATGATTCTGGCTGCGGTCAGGGGGAAATCTATGGCATTCAAACCAAACACACACACACACACACGCACGCACGCACGCGCACGCACGCGCACACACACACACACACACACACACCACCACACACACCACACACACACACACACCACACCACCCCACACACACACACACACACACACACACACACACACACACACACACACACACACACACACACACACACACACACACACACACACACACACACACACACACACACACACACACACACACACACACACACACACACACACACACACACACACACACACACACACACACACACACACACACACGCAAACTGCATTCTGGTTGGAAGCTCATATGATGAAGGCGTAAAAGGCAAAATCTCCCAGTACTCTCTTATGTATACCGTCAGCTGCGGACTGCGCCTCCCGTAACTTATCTGACCAGCGCAGCTCGTGTCCTCTGTCGCACACCACCCCCATCATTTAGCCAATGGGTGTGGCAACCAAGACGTGTGTCTGATATTCAATCACTTTAACCTCCGCGGTATCTCAATCCAAACGGGTGCTTTTGTTATTTGCAGGAACTAGACACTGAACATCTGTCCGTTTCCAACTGGGTTAGAGCGCTCGCTTACAAACTAACATGACTTGAGAACAAATATATATCGCTTAGTTTCCCTCTCTTATGTCTTGAAGGGCCACAGGAAGAAAAAAATGAGAGGAGGAATTTTTTATTTTCTTATGCACTTTGAGATTAAAGTGGATATTTCGAGAATAAAGATGAAATTAAATATCGAGAAAAAAAAGTCTACCTTTTAAGACCATATCAAACAGCTCATATGACTGCCTCAACAAAATGCCGCGTGTAGATGAATTGGTGAAACTGCACTCCAAAGATGTAGTAGCACTAGGCTCGAGCTCATGGCAGCTCAGCCCCTCACATAGCTGTCAGCTGCTCCCCTTAGCACATTAGATGGACCAGAAGAGTTGACTTTTTTGTAATATACATATTGAATTTCGTCTTTTCGACTATTTTCGAAGTGCATAACAAAGAAATAAATCCTCCTCTCTCATTTTTTTTCTTTCCCGTGGCCCTAGTACTTTTCCATACCTGTCTTATCCTTCTCTTTAGTTTGAGAAAAATCTTAATTTGTTAAGCAACAGCAGTTAAATGCATGTAGAGGACACGATTACAAGTAGCTCAAAATGTGGCCACTAAGAAGTGTGGTTGACATTCAATCACTTATACTATACCCCCCCCCACACACACACACACACCTTTAAGCCAAATGGTGCTGATTAATTTGATATTTACACGGACTGGCAGACAGCATTGAAAACCTATCTAGCGTGATTGAGGGTGTGGAGAGTTGGACTAATGAGCTAATGAACTAATGCATCACACGCAGTTTGAAAAGAAAGATATCTTACTGACAAGATCCCGCTGTGTGGAATAATAATTTGTGTTGGTCATCAACATAGCTACAGAATGACATATGTCACAATCAGCTAAACGTTTTGCTTTTGCTTTGAGTCAGTGAAATTAATTATGGTGCAAGTATCCGATCCTGTGGGCAGCCCAAATTAACTGAAATGAAACACTAAACATAGTTACGTGCAGTATAAACACACAGTGCCAGGTAAGTGCAATTAAAATAAAACTAGAACATAGCAACCAGCTGGGTGAATAACAACTCATGTTTCAAACGTACCACAGACTTCGTTCGTGTAATGAGTGTGTGTGTGTATGTGTGTGTGTGTGTTTGTGTGTGTTTTATATTATTCTTTGTTTAATTTTAGTCAGTCAAATCTCTTTAATCTGTAAACATTTTGTATGTGTTCTGGAGAAGAGTATATTCTGTGGTATCAACATCAACGTATTCTCCCCAGCAGAGAGGAGAAACATCTGGTGCTGTTAATCAGACTGTAATGTGATTAGGTAATGAGTGAACTTAAAGTGAAACACCACAGCTGAAGAGATGATACTTTTCTCACACAAACACCACAGACAGTGGCTGTGTTTGAAACGGCCTACTAACGTCCTCCCTCCTACATACTCAACATGTATATACTACATACTGTCTATAACGATCGATTGTGTATGCTGCGGTTCGTCGGACTGTTTACAGTAAACAGAAGCAATAAAGAATTTAAAAAAAAATTTTGTGTCTGTTTGAATGGACCAATGCATTGTGGGGCGGTTGAGTACGAAAAGTAACCTATCGATCCATACACAAAAATCTTCCCGGAAGTAAGTTACGGGCATTTCTCGCCAACACAAACTGCATACACAAACCACAACATACTCAAAGTGACGTCAAACTTAGTATGAGTAGGACGTTAGTAGGGCTTTTCGAACACAGCCAAAAACCACAGAGAGGAAGAGAGGAAGGCTGATGATGAAGATGAGGAAGAGGAGCATAGCCAACACATTCAAAAGGTTCCTACCTGGACCAGACGTCTTTTTTTTTCACCTCTTTTTCAACTCTTTCTCCCTCTGGTGTCCGTGTGTATTTCTGTCTAACACGAATCTAGTCAGTTGTGTGTGTGTACTGTATATACTCTGCTATTCTCAGTGTGTCGTGTTGCTTTGCTCCGTCTTTTTACGAAACCAAGAGCAGAGCGAACACACCACCGCCACACAGTGAGCCTGATGGGTTGAGTGGGGTGTGTGTGTGTGTGTGTGGTGTGTGAGTGATGTGAGTGTGTGTGTGTGTGTGTGTGTGTGGTGTGTGTGTGTGTGTGTGAAGAGAAAAGAAGAGAAGGGGAGGGTATCAGGTGACTGGAGGAAGAGTGGCATGTGTCATCGCTATCCGAACCCCCAAATCCTGAGCGTCAGGTGTGTGTTTCCGTGTGTGTGTGTGTGTGTGTGTGTTGTGTGTGTGTGTGTGTGTTGTGTGTGTGTGTGTGTGTGTGTGTGTGTGTGTGTGTGTGTGTGTGTGTGTGTGTGTGTGTGTGTGTGTGTTGTGTGTTGTGTGTGTTTCTTAATCCCCTGCTGCCATTTCCTACCGAGATAGAGGAAACTATATCCTTTTCGGGAGAGGGAGGAAATAAAGAAGAGAGAGAAGAGAGAGAGAGAGAGAGAGAGAGAGAGAGAGAGAGAGAGAGAGAGAGAGAGAGAGAGAGAGTTTTCTTCTCATGAAACAGGACTTCAGCAGATCAACTACTCTGAACTAATCAAATTACTCTCAAAGCAACTATGAAAATGATATCAAATATTGGAACCAGAAACCACCAAAATTCACAAAGCAAAAATAATTCTATCTGACCCTATACAGAGAATGTGTGGGGGCAACTGTAACTGCTAAAAAAAAACTAAGGAAAACATGGCAGTATTTTACAGACTGAGTGGAGGCAGCCATGGCCAATAGAAACAGGAGAGCCAGGGGGAAGAAGCTCTTTAACTCTGTCATATAAAATAGAGAGCTAGAGACAGGATCTAATTTCCCGCTACACAGTTTAGATTTAAGAGAGGTTTTACAGCCCATAAAGCCAACTGATCCTCTGAGCTAATCCCCTGTCACTTTACTGCGGTTTACACCTGTTTATCATGTGTATACCTGTTTATAACGTGTCAATCATATCTGTAGCCTACATGTAATATTACCATTTTGCAGTATTTCTATTTAATTCCACATTTTCATTTCTTTGCATTTGAGTGTGTTATTTTCTTCTACACTTGTGTGTTCTTTAAAAAAAATATATATATATTTTATTTAATTTTTTACATGTTCCATTGTTGAAAGGATATTTTGTATTGCCAAAGACAGCTCCCGTTAATGTTGTGCACATGACCAATAAAACATATTGAACTAATATTTTATAAATATAAACAACATACATCATCCATTTTGCCAGTTTGCCAGGCTCTGTAAAAAAAAAAGATCGATTCTGTAATAAAAAATGCCTTCAATATTGTATTTGAAATTGATTGTTGATGTTTTAATATTGTTTAATATTGTTTAAATTACCAATCAATCTAGTTATGTACCATATTGCTTTCATCTCCCGTCTTGCCAATAAAGCTTATTTGAATTTGAGACAGAGACGTACTGTATACACTGACAGAGACACACACTATTAACAGATTATATCAGAATTGAAGATTTAATTACTCTGTTGCAGTCACGGCTGTCTGTGTCTATAGATTGTTGTGTTGTTGTGTGGTGTGTGTGTGTGTGTGTGGGTGGGTGTGTGTGATGAGTTCAGAGAGCAGTTGTTGTTGGTTCACACCGTCTCCTGTTACACAAAGCACAGTGTGTGTTTGTGTGCGTGAATGTGCGGGTGTGTGTGCGTGTGTGTGTGCATGCATGTGGGTGTGTGCATTTGTGAGAGAACAACACACACAACCCAGCTGGTTCAAAGGTAACATAATACACATTCAAATAAGTAAAGTGTGAAACCGGATGCTTCTGTTGTTCGCTGGTGGTCTCTTTCAGACTTTCTACATGTGTTACTGTGAGGACGTGGAAAATGGAGCCTTCAGGTGTAACCTACGACTACACTCACATAATCCCTCATAGGGCGAAATGTCATGTATCGAAAAATGCAACCAAGCGAAAGTTGTAAAACTACTGGTGATTGGCTGTGTGGAGCTGCGGTGGCACAGGAGATTGGGAATTTGTGATAATCTGAAGTGAAGTTACTAATATTGTAGTTAAGTTAAAGTTTAATGTATTGATATTTTGTATGTTTTTTGAATACCATAATGTGTCATGTCATCTTGTTAGAACTGATTTCATAAAATTGGTATCACAAAAAACTATCGTTCAGGAACCGCTATCGAAATCGAAGGTATCGGTATATCTGTATCAATACCAGCACATTTTGAACGATAACCTATCGCCCTATCCCTCACTGACTTCCTACCGCTGAAAAACTTGTAGAAGAAGAAGCCTATAGAAGCTATAACCTGAAACCCAGGGATATTAATACAGCCCTGATCCTGTTTGGAAGAGAGCACGCTATACGCAACCTTCATCTGCATCTTAAACACTCGCTGTCTAAAGAGTGGAGTGGGGGGCGGGGGAGGGCTGGAGAGCGACACACACTTTGAGTTTGGTTCTGCTGACAGCAGCATTAGACATCACACTGCATTATTATTATGCAGAGAAACACACACATTTGCATAACAAGCCGGTGTGTGTGTGTGTGTGTGTGTGTGTGTGTGTGTGCGCGTGTGTGCATGTGCGTGTGTGTGTGTTTGTGTAAGTAGGTCATGTACAGATCCTGCTCCATCCAAAATAACACACACGCACACACACACACACACACACACACACACACACACACACACACACACACACACACACACACACACACACACACACACACACACACACACACACACACACACACACACACACACACACACACACACACACACACACACACACACACACACAGATCAGGCCAATCAGGGAAAATGAAAGCAGACAGGAGAGCTCCACTCCGAGGTCCCAGTGGTAAATATAATAAACTAACAGATCACTTGACATTTTGATCACTACCAAAACTAATACTGTATATAATTGTGTTGGACAGAACAACCCGCCCACTGACGTTTGGTGAGCTATTCTTTGCTTTAGCATTTCAAAAGTAAAACGTTTGTCCCGGGGTTGTTGCTAGAGTAAAGGTCATTCAAGTCCCTTTAGACTTTACTTCTCTGCGGAGCACGAACGTGACTGGAACATCAAATGGAAATCTAGACCAGTGGATTATAGAAACATCTCTCGCTCGCGAACCTGAAACAAAATCTACTCCACAGCGGGAAGACTGAAAGACGAATGACTGTAAAGGTGCACTGCGTAACGTTGGGTGCGTCAGAGAAGTGAACATTTTCTAAGGTATATTCTCATAACTCAATACCCAAACTTTTCCTCACAGGAAAATGTGATCCCTGGAACACTGTTTTGAAGTTAGAAAGCTTCCTGTTTTACTGTTGTAGTTTACAGAAGCAGGGCCCCACACTTTGGTTTACAAACAATATTCCTGAAAATTGATTTATGATGAATTTTTCAAAACTAATAATTACACGTCGGGTAAAAAAAACTAACTGCATGCTCTGAAAATATAGGCAAATCCCCCTCCACTGAAACAGCATAGTGCACCTTTAATTTGAAAGTTTTGAGCACAATCAAAAATAAAAAGCAGTCTTTATTTGATAAGTCAAATGTTCCTCTGAAAAGGGATTTTATAAAATATGGCTGCACTAGAGATGGAAACTTAAATATCTGTTTAATATTGTTCAAAGTTAAATGAGTTTAGTTCTGACTGAAAACACTACGAAAAGTCAGTGAATAGTGTTACTATATAAAACAATTTTGTATCCACAAATCTTAAAAAAAAAAAGCAGTGCACACCTGTCACAGAGCTGAGAAACTAAGAGCAACTTATCAGTAAAGACATCTTTCCATCACTCACTCCACAACATCATTAGCCTGGTTCTATCAGACCATCGTACTTCATTTCATTTGTACAGAAGGTCTGGAATCGCTCAATTGACAAAAGTTAACTCACTTGAAGGCGGGTGTCTGTTGAAGTTTAAAACTATTGGTTCTATTTCGTTCCTACTGACCGCCAGAGGCGGTGCTTTCAGCACTGGATGTTCCATCGCGCGCATGCGCAGGTCGAGATCTTATACCAAAATAGTCACCCGTGACACCTGGGTGACCCGAGAATATGTATATATTCCGGAAGTCACTCTAGGATCTGTTCCTTCTATCTTCTCGTGCTAGCAGGTCACACACATTGTGTGTGTATATACCATTAGCTTGTCGCAAGTAGCTTTGTAACCTAAGGGTTGGAGCTTCGATTTGACTTCGTCCTCCAAAGGCTGCGCTTGCAATTCGTTCGACTTCGGCTGAGGCCGGGGTCAGGGGGTGAGTAGAGTGTGAAGGCTACGCGTAGCCGGCGGCTATCGCGGAAGCTAATATCACCTTTCCACCTTGCTTTAATTGAGCTTGTCAAGCGGCGGCTGGTTTCACAGTCGCCGTGCTATTCCCCCCCGGGGGTTCTCACCGGTGCTTGTGTGTTTTTCGCTAAAGCCCGGTATGCTCGAATGTATTGTTTTCTAGCATTGTTGACTGTGCTCGGGTGCTACGTAGATCGCCCCGACCGGTTGCTTACTTCGATTTAATCGACAGCGAGCGGCTTGGGGAGAGTCCAAGCCGCCGCCACAGTATTTTGTAGCATCGCCTAGAGCGAGAGGCTACTTACTTTGCTCGTCAAGTGGGCAGCTTCGGGTCAGAAGTCGCTTTCACTATTGTATTTGAGCTGTTCGCACCAGTCGTGTGCTCTCACCTAAGCCTTGCGTTGCATAGCTTACTTTATTTGCTAGGGGCAGTGGGTGAGCTGTGCCACACACTAGTATGCTGTTGTATACACTGTATGCTGCTGTATTGCTCTCCGGTGGGCTAATTAGTTTCCTAAATCGCCTTCACCGTGTTATTTTAGCCGTGTCACACTGTTGCACGTGTGTAGGCTGCTGTAGTGTGTCGCCAGTTGGCAGCTTAATTAGTTTCACACCGCTGTATTATTATAGCCGTGTCGACTTTAGTTGCGCCAGTGAACGTCTTGGGACCCAAGGGTTGCTGTCACTGTGTTATTTAAGGCGCATTGTTGCCTGGGTGTGCTCGCCTGAGGCCCGATTGCCTAGCCTTCGTTGATTTGCTCTCCAGTGGGCGGCTGGGGTTACCTAGAGCCGCTGACACTGCCAGGGGACTACTACAGATAGAGAATAGCATTTGGCTAATTCTATCTTTTTAACCCATGTATGATCATGTGTTTTATTAATTTGACACTGTCCCCTTCTTAAATAAGCTGAATTCAATTGAACTGTGTTATTTAGGGGGTTGCATTGTTGCTTGGGTGCTCTCGCCTAAAGCTCGATCGCCTAGCCTACTGTAATTATGCTCGCCAGTGGGCGGCATAGTTTTACACCGCCACTGTTTTATTCTAGCGGTGTCGCACCATGGCTCGGGTGCTCTCGCCTGAAGCCGGGTTGCATACCTTAATCAGATACATATTTTAATTGTCTCAACAGGTTGCATTGTTGCTGGGGTGCTCTCGCCTAAAGCTCGATTGCCAAGCCTACTGTAATTATGCTCGCCAGTGGGCAGCATAGTTTTACACCGCCACTGTATTATTCTAGCGGTGTCGCACCGTGGCTCGGGTGTTGTCGCCTGAAGCCCGGTTGCATACGTTAGTTGCTACTAGCCAGTGAGCGTCTTGGGTTTCCAAGGGTCACCTTCACTGTGTTATTTTGGCTGTCACACCGTTGTCGTGTCAGCACAGACTACTGTATTTGCCTGAAGCCCGGTTGCATACCTTAATCGGATGCATATTTTAATTGTCTCAACAGGTTGCATTGTTGCTTGGGTGCTCTCGCCTAAAGCTCGATTGCCTAAAGCCTACTGTAATTATGCTCGCCAGTGGGCAGCATAGTTTTACACAACAGGTCGCATTGTTGCTTGGGTGCTCTCGCCTAAAGCTCGATTGCCTAAAGCCTACTGTAATTATGCTCGCCAGTGGGCAGCATAGTTTTACACAACAGGTCGCATTGTTGCTTGGGTGCTCTCGCCTAAAGCTCGATTGCCTAAAGCCTACTGTAATTATGCTCGCCAGTGGGCAGCATAGTTTTACACTACAGGTCGCATTGCTGCTTGGGTGCTCTCGCCTAAAGCTCGATTGCCTAAAGCCTACTGTAATTATGCTCGCCAGTGGGCAGCATAGTTTTACACCGCCACTGTATTATTCTAGCGGTGTTGCACCGTGGCTCGGTTGTTCTCGCCTGAAGCCCGGTTGCATATACGTTAGTTGCTACTAGCCAGTGAGCGTCTTGGGTTTCCAAGGAGCACCTTCACTGGGTTATTTTGGCTGTCACACCGTTGTCGTGTCAGCACAGACTACTGCATTTGCCCGCAGTGGGCGGCATGGTTTTACACCGCCACTGTGTTATACTAGCGGTGTCGCACCGTGGCTCGGTTGCTCTCGCCTGAAGCCTGGTTGCATACCTTAATCGGATGCATATTTTAATTGTCTCAACAGGTTGCATTGTTGCTTGGGTGCTCTCGCCTAAAGCTCGATTGCCTAAAGCCTACTGTAATTATGGTCGCCAGTGGGCAGCATAGTTTTACACAACAGGTCGCATTGTTGCTCGGGGGCTCTCGCCTAAAGCTCGATTGCCTAAAGCCTACTGTAATTATGCTCGCCAGTGGGCAGCATAGTTTTACACCGCCACTGTTTTATTCTAGCGGTGTCGCACCGTGGCTCGGTTGCTCTCGCCTGAAGCCCGGTTGCATACCTTTAACAGATGCATATTTTAATTGGCTCGACAATGAGCAGCTTAGGCCTCCTAAAGTCGCCGTCACTGTTACTTTTAGGGGTGTCGCTCCGTTGCTCTGGTGCTTGCGCCTGAAGCTCGGTTGAGCAGGCTACTAATTCATTTAGCCTAGCCTGCTAAATTGCTGACATACTAAACAACCATAATTGTGAGGCCTTCATGGCCTCCCTACGGTGGAGAATGGCCATGACAAGTGCCCTGCAGGTCTCGGGGTGAGCACCTGAGGGAAGCACTGTCAGATAAACCATGCATGAACCGTAGTTTCATGCCTCAGGCACTGAGGCTTGCTAGGTAGAAACTCTCCTACTTGCCTCCAACCAGCTCAGGGTACCAGCTGCAGTGAGTAGCCTTGCGGCTGTGCATCCTTCCTACTCAGGGGATGACATGCTGTCCACAGCTGCGTCCTGTAATGTTATACAGGTGGGCAGCTCGGCTAGAGGGGCAGTGTCCGTCCGTGACTTGCCAAGTATTGGGCTAGATGAAGCTCTGGTTTCATCTGCACCTGTGAATGCCTTTTTTCGGCGGGCCCTCTATACTCCGTTTTCTCTGGGCCTCCCTCTGAGCCTTACTTCGAAAGCAGAGCTCCGTAGAGGCTTTCCAGATTTAAGGGCTCTTTTCATCACACTAGTGACAGCAGAGCTCTGGCAGCCATGCACAATGCTGATAGTTAGGGCTCGGACTGGTTAGCTCCGATTAAAGCCTGCTATAGCATCCCTGGTTGTCTCCCCAGACGAGGCTCTGAGAGCCGATGTGCGCTGCCCCCGGCCCCAGTGCCGGATTTCAGGCGACCTCCTTACTAGGAGTTACGACATTGCTGCCTGTGGGGGCCATCTGGGAATTTGCTTTCTCACACAGTCCTGGCTCGGTCGCAAACCATACAGGGTCAGGTGCTGGTCACTCAGCACGGACCCTCAGTGATGCTTCACTGCAGACTTTGCATTATGACTTAGGGAGCTAATAATAATAATAATTTATATAGCGCCTTTCAAGGTACCCAAGGTCGCTTCACAAGAAAAGGGCTAGGCAGGTTGATGTCAGCTGTGACGTGGCGCGCCGCCAAGGTTGGCTGGCGCAGTCGTCCCAGTCGGAGGTGTGTCGACAGACCCTCCGTTCTCTTCCAGTGATCCCAGGCCAGACGTTCGGCCAGCTGCTCTTCAGGCCCCAGAGCAAAGTGTTCAGGTTGACCAGGCTAGACAGTAGTTGCACGCTGCGACGTGCACCTCTGCCTGATTCCAGGCCGGGAACCTCTGTGGTACCCCGTGCCAATAGCTTCAACCACGTTCAGGTGGACAATCAAGGGGCCAGTGCTTCTCAGCACATTCTGTACAGCGCCGTGACACTGCGCTACAGCTGCATTTCAGGCGCCAGGAGGTCGGCGTCCAGCCTCCGCCCTCCCCCAGAGTCCTTGGGGGTGCTACTCGATGCTCGGTAGGTTCTACTCAACGAAGTTCAGGTACCAGGAGGTGGGGCGGGGTCGCCCCGTTCTGGACTAAGACGGCGGAATCAGTGCCTCACGATTCTTCCTTTCCCCATGCTGCGTGTTGCAGGGGTCCTCCAGTCTATTGCTCAGGCGGACTGGGTTGTGTCATAGCCTGAAAGATGCTACTTTCAAGTCCCTACTGCCCAATGTCACAGGTGGTCCTCCCCTTTGCATTTCTGGGCAGGGTGTACCAGTCAGGGTTCTTCCGTTGGGCCGTCCCTGGCTCTGCGTATATTAAACAGTGTGTGGCAGCATCCCTGCCACCATTACAGCTCAGCTGGTGCTCGAGTCGGCGGCCATGCGAGCCTGCCTTTCTCCGTAGCGCGTAGCTACCGTTCAGCAGCTACTACAGCACTTCAGGCAATGGAGGCTGCTGGAGTACAGCCTCTTCCTTCGATTGATAAGTATGCTGACCTCAGCATTATCTAATTATCATTATCTAAGCTGTCCAAGTTCCAGGTGTCCGGAACACAGCGATAGAAAAGGGCCACCCCCGGGGAGTGGAGACTCCATCCGGAGGTGGTGGGCATGATTGGGACAAGTATGGCAGGGCAGTGGCGTATCTCTTTGCTTCCGAAGAGATGACCCACTGTCCCCCTGGGTTCTCCTAGATGGAGAGGACCAGTCCCCTAAGGCAGGATGCTCTGGCTAAGGCTTGGCCAGTCAGCCTGCTTTATGCATTTCCTACAATTCTTTTGTTACTGACAACACTGGATGGGGTCCAGCATTGCAGTTACAGCCTACGTTGGTGGCTCCACATTGGCCAGGAAGGCCATGGATCCCAGCGTTACTAAACTCCTCAAGGAGAGCCTTGGTGCCTTCCAGGGAGACAGGACTTTCTGTCTCAGGTAGGCGGACACATGTGGCACCCGAACTCGGGGCGCCTGTAGCTGTGCGTGGGGCTCCTGGTAGCCAGGACCCACTGTGACGTATTGCGACCAGTCAGAGGTCCATACGTTTTTGACTTCAGGGGCACTCTCCACTACAGGGCACTATGCAAACAGGTGGAGGCTGTTTTCACAGCGGTGCATGGCACATGGCGAAGTCCCATGGACTTGCTCATTGAGAGTGATACTACACTTTCTGCAGTCTGTGTGGGCAACAGGAGAGCTGCTTCCACCCTGCGCGTTTATGTGGCTGCGATATCGGCCGCACATGCAAGGGTGGATAACCAGACGGTAGGGTCCCACTACCTAGTCAGGCAGTTACTGAAGGGAGGCCAGAGGCTTCATTCAGCCACCACGACCCCTGAGGGCACCATCATGGGACTTGCAAGTAGTCCTGAGGGCCTTAGGTCTATCCCCATTTGAGCCGCTGAGTCAGGCAGACCTGACGCGGCTGTCGATGAAGACGGCATTCGTCCTTGCCATTGCGTCTGCAAACGGTCGGTGAACTCCATGCCTTGTCAGTGAGCCAGGCGCGCTTGCGCTGGCATGTAGAAGGGTCAGGAGTGGTGCTCTCGCCAAATCCATCCTTCCTATCCAAACGATTGTCTCCCCACTATGTAAACCAATCGATCGAGTTGGCTGCTTTTAATCTCCTGGGCTCACCAGGGGGTGCAGAAGGAATGTCAGACCCACTGTGCCCGGTGCGGGCGCTTGGGGCATAGCTTGTGGCAATAACCAGCTTGCGTAAGACAAATAACCTCTTTGTCTGCTATGGGAGCTGCAGGAAGGGGGCTGCCCTGTCCAAACAGAGACACTCCCACTGGCTTGTGGATGTGGTCTGTGAATGCATATAGAGCACAGGGGCTCCCCATGCCTTGGCCGTTGAGTGCCACTCTACCAGGAGTATGGCTACATCATGGGCTGCCTTGAAGCGGAGTTCACGGCAGGACATTTGCGCCACGGCTACATGGTTTTCATCATGTACGTTTGCGCGGCTCTACAGAGTAAATGTTTCTGCTCCTCATCCTGTGGGATGGCGGCTGTCTTGTTGACGGCTGTAAGCCCCTAATTGATGAGTACTCTTCGTGACCTTTCTGGTATAAGTCATCCAGTGCTGAAAGCACCGCCTCTGGCGGTCAGTAGGAACGAAATAGAACGATAGTTACGTATGTAACTACGGTTCTATGAGTTCCGGATGACCGCCAGAGTTCTCTGTCACTCAGACTTCTCAGATACCACGAGAAGATCCAGTTGGAACAGATCCTAGAGTGACTTCCGGAATATATACATATTCTCGGGTCACCCAGGTGTCACGGGTGACTATTTTGGTATAAGATCTCGACCTGCGCATGCGCGCGATGGAACATCCAGTGCTGAAAGCACCGCCTCTGGCGGTCATCCGGAACTCATAGAACCGTAGTTACATACGTAACTATGCCTTGGCCGTTGAGTGCCACTGCTCCCAGGAGTATGGCTACATCATGGGCTGCCTTGAGCGGTGTTCACGGCAGGACATTTGCGCCACGGCTACATGGTTTTCATCATGATAAGTTGCGCGCGGCTCTCTCTCTACAGTAGTAATCTGTTTTCTGCTCCTCATCCTGTTTGTGCATGGCAGGCATCTTCTTCTCTGTCTTGTTGACGGCTTGTAACCCCTAATTGATTGAGTACTCTTGTGACCAGCTCAGGGTACCAGCTGCAGTGAGTAGCCTTGCGGCTGTGCATCCTTCCTACTCAGGGGATGACATGCTGTCCACAGCTGCGTCCTGTAATGTTATACAGGTGGGCAGCTCGGCTAGAGGGGCAGTGTCCGTCCGTGACTTGCCAAGTATTGGGCTAGATGAAGCTCTGGTTTCATCTGCACCTGTGAATGCCTTTTTTCGGCGGGCCCTCTATACTCCGTTTTCTCTGGGCCTCCCTCTGAGCCTTACTTCGAAAGCAGAGCTCCGTAGAGGCTTTCCAGATTTAAGGGCTCTTTTCATCACACTAGTGACAGCAGAGCTCTGGCAGCCATGCACAATGCTGATAGTTAGGGCTCGGACTGGTTAGCTCCGATTAAAGCCTGCTATAGCATCCCTGGTTGTCTCCCCAGACGAGGCTCTGAGAGCCGATGTGCGCTGCCCCCGGCCCCAGTGCCGGATTTCAGGCGACCTCCTTACTAGGAGTTACGACATTGCTGCCTGTGGGGGCCATCTGGGAATTTGCTTTCTCACACAGTCCTGGCTCGGTCGCAAACCATACAGGGTCAGGTGCTGGTCACTCAGCACGGACCCTCAGTGATGCTTCACTGCAGACTTTGCATTATGACTTAGGGAGCTAATAATAATAATAATTTATATAGCGCCTTTCAAGGTACCCAAGGTCGCTTCACAAGAAAAGGGCTAGGCAGGTTGATGTCAGCTGTGACGTGGCGCGCCGCCAAGGTTGGCTGGCGCAGTCGTCCCAGTCGGAGGTGTGTCGACAGACCCTCCGTTCTCTTCCAGTGATCCCAGGCCAGACGTTCGGCCAGCTGCTCTTCAGGCCCCAGAGCAAAGTGTTCAGGTTGACCAGGCTAGACAGTAGTTGCACGCTGCGACGTGCACCTCTGCCTGATTCCAGGCCGGGAACCTCTGTGGTACCCCGTGCCAATAGCTTCAACCACGTTCAGGTGGACAATCAAGGGGCCAGTGCTTCTCAGCACATTCTGTACAGCGCCGTGACACTGCGCTACAGCTGCATTTCAGGCGCCAGGAGGTCGGCGTCCAGCCTCCGCCCTCCCCCAGAGTCCTTGGGGGTGCTACTCGATGCTCGGTAGGTTCTACTCAACCGAAGTTCAGGTACCAGGAGGTGGGGCGGGGTCGCCCCGTTCTGGACTAAGACGGCGGAATCAGTGCCTCACGATTCTTCCTTTCCCCATGCTGCGTGTTGCAGGGGTCCTCCAGTCTATCGCTCAGGCGGACTGGGTTGTGTCATAGCCTGAAAGATGCTACTTTCAAGTCCCTACTGCCCAATGTCACAGGTGGTCCTCCCCTTTGCATTTCTGGGCAGGGTGTACCAGTCAGGGTTCTTCCGTTGGGCCGTCCCTGGCTCTGCGTATATTAAACAGTGTGTGGCAGCATCCCTGCCACCATTACAGCTCAGCTGGTGCTCGAGTCGGCGGCCATGCGAGCCTGCCTTTCTCCGTAGCGCGTAGCTACCGTTCAGCAGCTACTACAGCACTTCAGGCAATGGAGGCTGCTGGAGTACAGCCTCTTCCTTCGATTGATAAGTATGCTGACCTCAGCATTATCTAATTATCATTATCTAAGCTGTCCAAGTTCCAGGTGTCCGGAACACAGCGATAGAAAAGGGCCACCCCGGGGAGTGGAGACTCCATCCGGAGGTGGTGGGCATGATTGGGACAAGTATGGCAGGGCAGTGGCGTATCTCTTTGCTTCCGAAGAGATGACCCACTGTCCCCCTGGGTTCTCCTAGATGGAGAGGACCAGTCCCCTAAGGCAGGATGCTCTGGCTAAGGCTTGGCCAGTCAGCCTGCTTTATGCATTTCCTACAATTCTTTTGTTACTGACAACACTGGATGGGGTCCAGCATTGCAGTTACAGCCTACGTTGGTGGCTCCACATTGGCCAGGAAGGCCATGGATCCCAGCGTTACTAAACTCCTCAAGGAGAGCCTTGGTGCCTTCCAGGGAGACAGGACCTTCTGTCTCAGGTAGGCGGACACATGTGGCACCCGAACTCGGGGCGCCTGTAGCTGTGCGTGGGGCTCCTGGTAGCCAGGACCCACTGTGACGTATTGCGACCAGTCAGAGGTCCATACGTTTTTGACTTCAGGGGCACTCTCCACTACAGGGCACTATGCAAACAGGTGGAGGCTGTTTTCACAGCGGCGCATGGCACATGGCGAAGTCCCATGGACTTGCTCATTGAGAGTGATACTACACTTTCTGCAGTCTGTGTGGGCAACAGGAGAGCTGCTTCCACCCTGCGCGTTTATGTGGCTGCGATATCGGCCGCACATGCAAGGGTGGATAACCAGACGGTAGGGTCCCACTACCTAGTCAGGCAGTTACTGAAGGGAGGCCAGAGGCTTCATTCAGCCACCACGACCCCTGAGGGCACCATCATGGGACTTGCAAGTAGTCCTGAGGGCCTTAGGTCTATCCCCATTTGAGCCGCTGAGTCAGGCAGACCTGACGCGGCTGTCTATGAAGACGGCATTCGTCCTTGCCATTGCGTCTGCAAACGGTCGGTGAACTCCATGCCTTGTCAGTGAGCCAGGCGCGCTTGCGCTGGCATGTAGAAGGGTCAGGAGTGGTGCTCTCGCCAAATCCATCCTTCCTATCCAAACGATTGTCTCCCCACTATGTAAACCAATCGATCGAGTTGGCTGCTTTTAATCTCCTGGGCTCACCAGGGGGTGCAGAAGGAATGTCAGACCCACTGTGCCCGGTGCGGGCGCTTGGGGCATAGCTTGTGGCAATAACCAGCTTGCGTAAGACAAATAACCTCTTTGTCTGCTATGGGAGCTGCAGGAAGGGGGCTGCCCTGTCCAAACAGAGACACTCCCACTGGCTTGTGGATGTGGTCTGTGAATGCATATAGAGCACAGGGGCTCCCCATGCCTTGGCCGTTGAGTGCCACTCTACCAGGAGTATGGCTACATCATGGGCTGCCTTGAAGCGGAGTTCACGGCAGGACATTTGCGCCACGGCTACATGGTTTTCATCATGTACGTTTGCGCGGCTCTGCAGAGTAAATGTTTCTGCTCCTCATCCTGTGGGATGGCGGCTGTCTTGTTGACGGCTGTAAGCCCCTAATTGATGAGTACTCTTCGTGACCTTTCTGGTATAAGTCATCCAGTGCTGAAAGCACCGCCTCTGGCGGTCAGTAGGAACGAAATAGAACGATAGTTACGTATGTAACTACGGTTCTATGAGTTCCGGATGACCGCCAGAGTTCTCTGTCACTCAGACTTCTCAGATACCACGAGAAGATCCAGTTGGAACAGATCCTAGAGTGACTTCCGGAATATATACATATTCTCGGGTCACCCAGGTGTCACGGGTGACTATTTTGGTATAAGATCTCGACCTGCGCATGCGCGCGATGGAACATCCAGTGCTGAAAGCACCGCCTCTGGCGGTCATCCGGAACTCATAGAACCGTAGTTACATACGTAACTATCGATCTGCCCAGTGTCACTCTGGATCTGCCAACCAACCATGTCATGTGCCCATGGACGTCGATTTGGCTAAACAAGTGGGGGGGACAAACAGGCATTCTGGAGTGCATTTTCAAAAGTGGGGGGGACAATGAGGAAACATCTTTTTTTTCTCTTTAGTGCAGGTAATGAACGGTTCTGAAAGACGGCATACCCGCTCACTAATGAATAAAATACAAAACACTGATGACTTCTTGATAAACAACATCGTCAGTATCCATGTGCCGCGACACAAAACTGCTGTTAGTGTCCGCTACATTTACAGTCATTAGTGGGCATAGAGGATGGTAATCCCTACAGTTTACACTTCACAACGGGACACTTAAAGCCACTCGCCGTTGTCTCCAGTGACGTGCGGTGAGGTCAGTGAGTGGGTAGGCACTGAGTTCTGAAAGCCAGATTTCTCTAAACCTATATATTGTTAAATCAAAAACAATAAACAACAAACAGGCACGCACGGCCGATTTCAAATAAATTCCTCCCTTTCTTTCTTTCTTTCTCTCTCTCTCTCACTCACTCACTCACTCACACACACACACACACACACACACACACACACACACACACACACACACACACACACACACACACACACACACACACACACACACACAGACGGGACGTATATGAAATGTCACGACGGTAACTTCAGGTTTGCCCGTAGCCTACTGTAGTTTGGTCTAAATGATTAAACATCGCATCCATCGACTTAACGGACCCGTCCCTCACACCGAGGGCCGAAAAAACGTAAGGCAACAAGTCAAACCTTCGCCGATTCAAACTACCGGTACTACTTCTATTCAACTTAAAAATAAAAGACAGCATTCATCATTATGTAGGACTACAGCATAACTGATGGCAACTCCACTCCATAAACTTTATCTTAATAGATAAAGTACCAGTAGTGTATGCCCCATGGACCTGTCCAGCATCAGAATGTAACCATTTATCCACATTGCAGAGCTTAGGTTTGTCCGTCAGTAACAATGAAAACACAACTGCTCAATTGAATATAAAATGCAGAATGGATTGCACTCGGTATCAATTCATCCAACTTTATTATTAAATAAACCCCAAAAAAGCTTCTGACTCACCAATCTGACTCCCTGGCTGTAGAAATAAACAAGACGACAGTAATCCAGTGACAGTCTGACTGACAGCACAGCTAGCTAGCATCCTTCCGTTCATGTAGGCTACCTGTCCGTTTGAAATGCTCGAACATTGTTTGTCCCTGCTGTTGCTGCTGTACACCGTCCAAGGCTGGCGCAGGCCTTTCTCTTGCTATTCATTCTGTTCCCTTTAAAATTATAATCCAATTTATTAAAATTCCTCCAGTCTGAAATATCTGCGGGCACACAGGGCAGCTGCAATGTTGACTTAAAAATCCGCGGGGGTAACGCGACGTGAATGAGCATTGCCAACGTATTGACGTTGGTCTAAGCTGCGTTAATGTCTAGTAATATCTCGATTTTAATTGGTCCATGAATGATATGTAACGTAAAGGCTTATGTGGCATACCATTTACGTAAAAAAGGCACAAAGAATTATGCTTATTTGCGTACATGTTAAATAATACAGAATCAAGTGCGCATGCGCGAAAACTTTTTTCTCCTTACCGTCCACAATGAATAGGCTTTGCCGTACACAATGAATGGGAAACAGCAAAGGCACAATCTTTTTTTTTGGCGTAATTTACTAACTGCCACGTTTCTAATCAAAACGTCTACACTTTTTTAAAGTAATCGCGGAGAGAGAGAGAGAGAGAGAGAGAGAGAGAGAGAGAGAGAGAGAGAGAGAGAGAGAGAGGAGAGAGAGAGAGAGAGACACCTTGACGCTGTGTTTTAATACGGCTGGACGCACTCCATGTCCGGCTTAAAAAGTGGGGGGGACAAAATGAGTCTTGA
The DNA here is from genome assembly GCA_026122265.1 of Ammodytes dubius. Taxonomy (NCBI): domain Eukaryota; kingdom Metazoa; phylum Chordata; class Actinopteri; order Uranoscopiformes; family Ammodytidae; genus Ammodytes; species Ammodytes dubius. Next base: position 25,408,018 of record CM047516.1, read on the forward strand.
CGAAAAGTGGGGGGTACATGTACCCCCCATACCCCCCGTAATCGACGTCTATGCATGTGCCGGCTTCTGAGCCACTCCTTCTGTTCGCTGATTGGACCGGCAGAAATCTGTCCGGAGAAAACCTAAGAATATACTGCACACCCAGACTGACTACTGAAGGGAAATGAAAATTGAGCGGAAGTAATGGGCGGGCGGTGCCAGGCTACAACATCATTTGCAAACATTAAAATTTAAATCATGAGGCATGTTTAAAGTATTTTTCTTTGTTTGATGCCACTGTGCTGACACTACACCATGTCAAAAATGTTGGAAACTGCGACCACAACCGTCAACTGTGAGCGCTCGAAAACACAACCACAACGAGTCAGGCAGAAGATACATTTTAAATTCCATTGCATTTATGATCTGCCTTAGGTAAAAAAAAAAAAAAAAACAGTGAGGGTTAGAAGCTAAGGTTTAATCTCCAGAACAAAAACTAAGCAACCACTGGATAAGGGCAAGCATTATGTGTGGCTGTGTGCGCCTGTGTGGTGTGTGTGTGTGTGTGTGTGTGTGTGTGTGTGTGTGTGTGTGTGTGTGTGTGTGTGTGTGTGTGTGTGTTGTTGTGTTTGTTGTGTGTGTGTGTGTGTGTGCTGTTGAGATGAGCAGCAGTGTGTGGGTAATCACAGCAGTCAGTCACGCTATCTAGAATGAGAGAATGTCAAGCAGACAGACAGCAATGGCAGATTCAGCGGACCAAACACAAACCTTTTTATTTCCTCCCCATTAACTAAACAGTTTCTCCTAAAGAGTTCTCTGTGTAAAAAGGATCCATAATGTTCAATTCACTAATGAGATTCCTGGAAAACTTCCTCCTACTGCCTGCGCGATCAAAGGCAGTCAGATTTCCATATTTAGTGCACACATAAGAAGATCAGCACATTCAGGAGTGAGCGAGTGAAGCGAGAGAGGGGCTTCACACAGTGTGTCTTAGTGTTTGAAGGGAGAAAAATTATAACTACCTGTTATTGGGGATTTTCAATATGCAGGAATATATACAGTACAGCTGTGGAAAAAATAAGACCACTCCAAATTTTCAGTGTATTTTCTTTTACTATTTATAGGCAAATGTTTGAATGAGAGAATGAACATTTTGGTTTTATAATATAAATACTGACAAGATTTCTACCAAATTCCAATACATTTTTAGTCATTAAAGCATTTTCAATAAGTTATGTAGAGATGAAGATTTAAGAAAAATCCAGACTGGTCTCTTATTTTTTTCGGAGCTTTAAGCTTTGCCGCTGTTCCTTCTCAAACTTATCCTTTTTTTCTATGATATAATTTACTTTATCTATGTTTGTTTTTTTATCTTTGTGTTTTTATAATTTATTTTATTTTTTCTTTTAAATATTGTTGATTGTTCGAGATAAATAAAAATCAAATCAAATCAAACATAAAAAATCTTAGGTGGAAATTTAAAAATATATAAAAATGTACACCAAATATTGCATACTTTATTATGAGTAGAAAAGGCACAATGAGAAAGAGACGATGATGATGACTGATAGAAAGGTTAGCAGAATAGCTGGAACAGACATTCGGAGTCTATTCATGTTGTTTTGTAAATATCTCAACAGCAATAGGAAGGATTTCATGACAAATTGATAGACATATTCATATGTAAGACAGAGAATATGGTTAAACACAATATATTCTGCTTATCATGCTGATGTAAGCACTTAGTTCAAAACATAACTGTGTTAAGGTAAAAAAAAAACTAACTCACAAACACTTACACTGATATAATATGTGATAGGTTTTTGGGTACTTGGGAATGTCCATAATGTATGTAGCATCCCTTTAATTTTTTTTTACAAATATAATTGAAATATTTATTTTTTCTTTTGTTGTTCCTAAAATTAACTCCAATAGCACAACTTTTTAACCTCAGCGGAAAGAAAATATCACCGCTCCAAAACACTGTAACACTGCTGCAACAGAGTATGAAAAACAGCCATGAGAGGTAGATGATTTTTTTGTGGACGTATAAATTAGCATAACTCTCTCATGAGCAGCTGATGAACAATGGCAAATAGCTTTTTACTGTTTCACACTGTAAACCGTGCAAACAGAGACACTACAACCTCAGTGCAAGGTTCAGTTAAGTTCACAAGCTTCGGGTCATGTAATCCCCCATCATTACCCTGCCCCAAAAACAACTCACTCGCATAATACACCACACAACACACAGACACAGCACACACAGACACACACACACACACACACACACACACACACACACACACACACACACACACACACACACACACACTGACAGACACAGTGGGTATATATAATCAGGCAGAGTCACACACAGGGGGAAAAAAAACCCGCTAACATTAAAAAGCAAAGCGGCTAAATGCAGACACAGAATAGAGGATTTCCTACCTCGACTCAGGAAACTACTCCACATCATGGCCAGGCAGACAGCTGTCTCACCTCCTCCTCCTGTCTCTCTGCTCTGTCATCTGCTCCCACCGGAACAACAAAGAGCAACCAAGAGGAAAAAAAACCCAAAACAAACAAACAGCACACAATAGCCACCTGACTGACTGTCTGTCTGACCAACTGTCTGTCTGTCTGTCTGTCTGTCTGTCTGTGTGAACACAGAGGGACACGTGTTTGTGAGAGTGGATAGAGGAGGGCGACCGACACACAGAGAAGAGAGAGAGAGAGGTGGAGAGAGAGAAAAGAGAGGGGGAGAGAGTGAAAGAGAGAGAGAGAAAGAGAGGGAGAGAGAGGAGAGGAGGGAGAGAGAGAGAGAGATGCGCTGTATTGAATCATGAGGTGATGATACAATATATGAAAAAGTTTGGAACCCTCAGCGCTTATAATTGACTCTGCTTTCAAAAAAATATAAAGTGGTATGTCTTTAATTTACAGGAACAGCTAGTACTGGGATGTTCCAAACAAGATTTTTGAAAAGCAGTATTTGGTTGTTGAAACTAAATAAATGTGAAAACTGCTGTGCAAAATATGGGTACCCTTGGGTTTTGTTGATTGTAATGCCTGTAACCATGTAAACTGATTACTTAAACACAAAGTGGTGGATATGTTGTTAAGCCTTGAACCTCATATAATTGTCTGTTTAATCATGAGAAAATGTATTTTAGGTGCTAAATGAAGTTGCACTCTCTTGACTCTTGCTGAAGTGAGACGAATGGATCATCAAAAAGCTCCAAAAGATCTTAAAAACAAAGATTATTCATTGTCATGGTTAGGGAAGGAAAGAACTTCCAAAGGTTTCAATTGTCAATTTCTACTGTAGGACCGTTGTCAGGAATGGAAGGACAGGCACAGTTGCAGTTAAACCCAGGTCTAGCAGACCAAGAAAGTACAAGAGCAGATATGCGGCGGATTGTAGAATGGTTGCACACAACCCACAATCACCTCAAAGACACTGCAAGAACATCTTGGCTGCAGATTGTGTATCTGTAGACTGGTCAACAATTCAGTGCAATTGCACCAAAACATCTTATGGCCGGGTGATGAGAGGAAGCCTTTCTCTGCGCCCAGCCACAGTACCAGTTGCAATGGAGTATGCAAAGCTCATTTAGACAAGCCAGCTTCATATTGGAAGAACATACTTTGGACTGATGAGACCAAATTAAGTTATTTGGTCTTATAAAAAGCGGATGTTTTGGTGCAAATGCGCCGAATTTTGACGATGTACAGATACCAATCTGCAGCCAGATGTTCTTGTAGGTCTTTGGAAAGTGAATCCTGGGTTGTGTGCAACCATTCTCACATCCTCCACCTTTTGCTCTCCTGTTTTTTCTTGGTTTGCATGCCTGAGTTTAACTGCCAGTATGCCATGTGTCCTTCCATTTCCTGACAACGTTCCCTACAGTCGAAATTACAATTGACCTTTGGAAGCTTCTTGTGCCTCCCCTAACCATGACAATGACCAATCTTTGTTTTTCAGATCTTTTGGAGCTGTTTGATGACCCATCTATTCACTTCAGCAGAGAGTCAAAGAGAAGTGCAACTTGCATTTAGGCACCTAAAATACATTTTCTCATGATTAAACAGACAATTATATGAGGTTCAAGGCTTAACAACATAATCCAACCAACTTTGTGTTTAAAGTAATCAGTTTTACATGCTGTTACAGGCATTAAAATCAACAAAACCACAAGGGTACCCATATTTTTGCACAGCCAGTATTTCACATTTTATTTTATTTCATACAACCAAATACTGCTTTTCAAAAAATCTTTGTTTGGAAAACATCCCAGTACTTAGCTGTTCCTGGTAAATTAAAGACATACCACTTTTATATTTTTTTTGTGAAAGCAGAGTCAATTATAATGCTGGCTGAGAGGGGTTCCCAAACTTTTTCATATGATTGTATATTCTGGGTGAGCGTTTATGACAGCGGTGACTCTGACGCTCACTGGAAATCCCTCTTTCTCTACGTCTCAATCTCTCTGTCGCTCACTCACTCGCTCACTCACACACTCACTCGCTCACTCCCACTCAGACAGGGACTCAAATAAGGGAAGAGGGTAGAAGCCTTAAGATATATATTTTTTTAGACAAGAATAAGAGAAATAAATATGAATATTAAAAACAATATCATCATTTAGCAAAATCCATTAAAAAAAATTAAAAAGGGAGAAATCAGTCATGGTAAAATGAGAAAGAACAAAAGAAGGCAATTGCACTGCCAGTTTTCTATAAGACCAGTTCTAGTTCTACACCAGCCCTCTCTACTAGATCTCAGCTAATAGTACTATTATTTTTTCAACAACTGTAACACTAGACATTGAGTAGAGCCAGTTTGGGTGGTCCTACCAGTTTTATACTTGACCCTGACCAGTACTATACTTCCAATCCCTTTTACTGGTCCTGCCAGTCCAAGCATTTGTCTCTATCTCCTGTGTCAATCTACCCAGTCCTACAATACTTTCCCTAACAAGTTTAATACGTCCTGCATTCGCCCTATTTGGTTTCCACCATAGCCCATTATCATTATAGTCCCCACCAACAGTCCCCCGTTTTTACAGCCACAGTCTCACATGCCTGATGAACCCACATTGGCACGTTCGTTGGTTTTACACTAATCCCCTAACATTCATAGCACACCCCCCCCCCCTCTCGTATAGCTCCACTTGTATTACTAAGATTCCTACCGGTGGTCATGGATGTGGGTCATTGTGAAGGCAGCAACAAGGGTTCAAATCTGGTCATGTACCCCCTCAGCACCATCCACACACACACACACACACACACACACACACACCCACACACACGCACACACACACACACCACACCACACACACACACACACACACACACACACACACACACACACACACACACACAACACACACACACACACACACCACACACACACACACACACACACACACACACACACACACACACACACCACACACACACACACACACATTCTGTCTCTCTCTCTCTCTGTCTCCCACTCTGAGCCCATTGTTACCCCACTGTATACGGCACTATTAGTGTGTAGATCTGTCAGCGCAGTCTATTCATACACGGCACAGAATACATCAACGCGAGACCTCCACATAAACACCTGCTTAATGTGTCCGTCGCTCACGCACAATATGCGGCAATATGTGTCTATGAATAGCCGTCTATTTCTCAGCTCATTGTGTAAGGTATGGTGGTACAAGCAAGGCAACATGCTGACCTTTTAGTACCCGGACAGCTGATTAGCACATAGCTACACATACACATCACATGGACAGGAAAGACATGGGAGAAGAAGGTGAGCTGCTGGATTTGACTTGTTTTCGCTGTATCAAACTTTATATATTTTTTACCCTGAGCAAATAAATTAACTTCAGTGACCCCTCCCTGAAGGCCTTGACACACACACAACAGCAGTAGCCTACAACACATTACACGGTCAAAACACATTAGTGTCGTTGTCTGCAGTACAACAGACAGCCAAAAACACTCTGTCCACACCGGACAGTCTAAGCAGCAAGAGGAGAGGAGAGGAGCTTTACCATGGTAATGTTATTAGTCTCATGTGAGTCAATCTCTTCATTTGCAATGAGCTGGTGGATCATGGGAAATCACGTTCTTTCATTAGTGACTGTGCGTGACTGTGTGGTTTTTTTCCCCTGTGTGTGCCTGATTATATATATACACACTGTGTCTGTGTGTGTGTGTGTGCGTGTGGTGCGTGTGTGCGTGTGCGTGTGCGTGTGTGTGTGTGTGTGTGTGTGTGTGTGTGTGTGTGTGTGTGTGTGTGTCGCGTGTGTGTGTGTGTGTGTGTGTGTGTGTGTGTGTGTATGCTGCCTCCAAGTGGTCACTAACTGCCATTTAGGAGAAAACACAGTTATGGTGCTCTCAGCTCCCAAACTAAAATTGTATTCCTGTAAAATTCCTGTCCCCGTGCTTATTTGTTTGTGACTATGCATTTTTATGGTGATTTCTTTTTTAAATTGATTGATTGATTGATTTTTCAAATATGTGTGTACGTGGGTTATCAACATTGTTAAAAATATGTATGTGTGTTTGTGTTTACTCAAGCAAAATATGTATGAAGTAAAATATATGAGCAAACCAGCAGATATTACCAGAAACTCTTGTGACATATTTTGACTTGTTAGTGCACTCATTTATTGTTGGTCGTACTGTTGAATTTGTTCCTGTTTTGTTATTATCACTATATGATCGAATGTCTTGTTTTATCCAATAATAATAATCCAGCAAATACAAATGCCACTTTTTGTCTACCACCTTTATAGGAGCTGTGTTTAGCTTGCTGCTCGCATACTGTGTGGAATGACATAATGGATGACTGTCTGTGCACCTACACACAGAGTGGGCAGAAGGACTCATTTACATTTCTAAAAGAAGTATATATAAAGTAGTAAAAATGGGCTTTCACCAGCTAGAACATTACAAGGCTCCTTGACCTTACAGCCCTCGTTTATCCCGACAATAAACTGAGTGATCACTGCAGCTTAAACAACAACCTATAGAAAATAACTTATTTATGAGTTGTATTGATTGAGGAGCTCACAGATTGTGTTGACTGTATGTGTATGTACCCTAGTAGCACAACTGTTTGTATCGGCTGTGATGTCATCTGACCTGACTCCTGATAGGCTGCTCAGCCTGCCAGGTCACTGTTTTATACACGAACACACACACAAACACACACACACACACACTACCCACACACACTCAGCCTGGCCCAGAGGAGCTGAGTTTAAGCCAAGGAGCTTTTCATGGTCGAGCGAGCATCACGTAATGGACAGGGAGAGAAAGAGAGAGAGAGAAATATGACCATTCAAGCCGAGTTGTGTGTTTGTTTGCATGTGTGTGTGTGTGTGTGTGTGTGTGTGTGGGGGGGGGGGGTTGTGTGTGTGTGTGTGTGTGTCCAGTAGTGAGAGATTTAATCTTTAATCAGTGTTATTGTAGCCTGTACTGATATGGACACACCGTATGTAATTACAGCTGTTGTACACACACACACACAACACACCACACACACACACACCACACACACACCACACACACACACACACACACACACACACACACCACACACACACACACACACACACACACACACACACACACTCAGGTAGGTGTGTGTGTGTGTGTGTGTGTGTGTGTGTGTGTGTGTGTGTGTGTTGTCACTGTGGGATTGTCTTTCGTTTTCCTGTCTCTCCTGATATCACCTTCCGATGCACTGTAATTAGATGTGTAGGTATCCTTTTTTATTGCCTGTCTTTTTGTTTTGCAGAACTGTTTATTTATTCATATGAATTAATACTGTATTATTCAAACCTGTAAGTCGGCTCCAATCACAACTAACACATCAGATTTACAATGCAAGTGCAGCATCTCATTCTGCCTAAAACGAATATAAAGACAACAAACTGGAGCACTCTAGATAAGCTGATTCTGAAAAGGTCATCACCAGAGATTTATACATACTATAATGTTTTTTTAAATGGGTTTTAATCGCTGAAGACGCTGTGAAACTGTTCTAGTCACATGTGATGAGAGAACCAAAGATGGTCAAGCTATGTGAACAGCTTTAGTATGCCGATATTACACAATGTAGCTTCATTGCTATACGTAGTAGAAGCAAGCACCAAATCCTGATCAGGATTTTGCAGCTTTTATACAAAACCGCTGATCCAAACAATTTTACACTCAGCATCCGAAAAGTTTGAAGTGGATTGGATAGATAGACAGACAGACAGACAGACAGACAGACAGACAGACAGACAGACAGACAGACAGACAGACACGACAACAGACAGACAGACAGAACAGACAGACAGACAGACAGACAGACAGACAACAACAGACAGACAGACAGACGACAAAGACAGACTGATAGACAGACAACGACACACAACACTCAAGTCATTTGAACAAACTCTGGCACAAATGTCATGACAACTGGTGGATCAACCAACACACGGACATGCATTGCTTTTAGCATGACGAAAAATGTCAGCCTGACAAGCTCGTATATCGATGGGCTAACAATCCCCATACAGACTTAGACTTATAAACTGCAGTGTAGATGTGAGTAAATGCGGGACAGTACTCTTTTAAGGGTAAATCTAAGGGAATGTTCACAGTCACCAGCTTTGTTTAGTGCGGTTGAAACAAGCGTTAAGCCCTTGTGCGGTATTGGCTTGGTTTGAACGCAGTCCAGACTTGGTGCATGTGCAAACTCTGTCTGAGATGGTCTCGCGGGGCCCCTTAGTCGTTGGCAGGCGTCCCCATGGGCTCGGCCAGCAGCGGACCGGTTCGATTCAGCCCGCGGTCGTCTCTGCATGTCACTCCCCTCTCTGCCATTTCAACTCTGTCTCTACACTATCAATAAAAGCATTAACAATCAAAAAGAGATGTCTCGGTCTGCTTGCAAGTGAACTCTGGAGCGGATCATCTCTGGTGTGAACACCATCCGCACTAATCACAGTAAACGTAGTATTTACGCATCATTTTGCCGTCTTTTGCAAGTTATTATCACACTTTGTCAGAGCATACGCCCATATGCTCTGCCTGCTTAAGTAGATCTAACACTGGTCCTACCTGTTGTTGTGCTGGATGGAGTGCTGAGGCCTAGATTGGAGCCTGGGGTTGGAGTGAGTCCAGTCGGCTGGGAGCAGAGCCCCGTGGCCAGGGGAAGAGACCTGGACAAAGGCCCTGCTGCTGGAACCAGAGACATCAAGATCCAATAAAACATACAATAAAACAAAGACGACAAAAGTGCTGCAACTTGCTTCAGTGCTACAACTGCTCTTACTGCTGCTACTGATATGACTTATGCTAACAATCAGTAACTGTTGATATGAAGCAGAAATAAAGCAAGGTAGCTTCTGGTCTTGGGTTAGTTTTCAGTTTTGAAACATGGCAGTATGTAACTGTAACAAAATGCATTCTTTGCACTGATGGTCTCGTTTGCTGTTACATTTACTGTCATTTATAATCATCAGAGGAAAAATTAGACTGTTTCAGAAATATTAAAAAGTTCCTCATAGCACCTTTAATAATGTTCCATTATTGTCTAGGATGATTGCTGAAAACTGCTCATTTAGATACAGTACTAACTATGCGCTAGTGGTTGTAACATACCTGCTGCCTGTTGTTTTGCCTCTGCTCCACCTGTAGCTGTCTCACCCTCCGGAGGTGAGACCGGCCGTTGTAGTGCAGCTGGGACTGAGCAGCAGAGGTCAGCTGCAGGTTACACACCTCACACAGCGAGTAGGCCCCGCCCCCTGGGAGAACAACACAAGGGATCAGTAGGAGGAATGGAGAAGTCTAAAAGGATGAGTGAAGTGGTATGTAATGAAGGATGGGTCTGAGTATCATGTCCTGTTTGAGTGGAAGACTATAAATGTAATGTTATTTTAAGAAAAAGTTACCCTGTCGAGATATTCCAGTTTAAATCTCCATCAATGTTTAAGTTAGATTTGCTTTTGAGGTTGAAAAGGCCAAAGTTATTGGTAAAATGATGCATTTTTGAAAAAAAAACATTGTTTAAGTAATATTGTTATATTGTCCATGCTGCTACGCCATTCATTTTGTTATTATTTTAACTTTTTGTGCTCCATACCACGGCACTTTGGTCATGAGCCTAAATAAATGAAAAAAAAGTGAGCAGTCAAATAGTACAGTTGACTGATGCAGAGACATGTCTATTACCTGTGGATGGGGTCTGCTGGACAGACAGACTGATGGTGGTTGGTATCTGTGCGTCCATCATCTCCTGACACATCCCTCCAAAGGCAAAGAGCTGCCCCCACTGCCCAGCAGCTGAGACGGGCTCAGAGTCTTCATCCCTGGGGTGGAAAAAAAAAAAAAATGAAAATTATTATTCGTACTGAAGTTGGACTTTCTATTTATTGTATAGGTGATAAACTATAAAAAAAAAACCATTCTAAAACAGTACCCGAGATGCCCACACATTATGTAAGATATTAAAATGAAGTGATCTATTGTGGGTAACACTTTACTTTGAGCACTACGTTAGGATTTCATCAGTTTTTCACACCATATACTGTGGTAAGGGTTAGCTATGGGGACATTTAAGGTACTATTAATTATCCTATCCTATCCTAAGAAATATTGTATATTATTACCACTGGAGTGTATTAAATTGTGCTTCATTATCTTTATACACCAGCCTCCATTTATGGGTGCCTATACGGACGCATTAATACTTGAATAAATACTGTGCAGATAAACACACCACCACACATTCTAGTGGGGCAGAAGTGATCATTGAGAGGGATTCTTTTAGTGCCACTCATAATTATTTTTTCTTTTGAAGACTTGCATAGTGCCATGATAAGTGCCATTGAGGCCCAAAAGAACTAAAGACCGGTCACAGCACATTCATTTTGCAGTTAGGACAATTAACTTTAATGGAACTGCTGTAATTTGTGCACACATAGAAAGTGTAAGTCTGACAAAATGGTGGAATCTTTCTTTAGTTTTCTGTCACACCTCATCAACCTGGATAGTAAGCTAGCTTGTTATCTCCAACAGATTTCTTCCCTCTTCAATAGCACTTGAATCAAATAAACTAATCCAATCCAATCTTAGAACAGACCAAATAATCGCTACATCATCACCAAGCTTCTACAATAAATATATCACAGCGAAATGCGGATATATTTCCCTCCAAAACTTTCTGTAGTGACCACGGCCTTAAGAATGATAATCTACATTAGTCAGCTGATATAAACTTCCTTCCATGGGAAAAATTATTATATTTTTATTATTTTTCCCAAATTTATAAGCAGAGAAACATCTGAATATTGTATTTCCGATATAGCACTTCAATACTATGCTTGGGCTGCGGTTCCATTTCACATGTTGTATGTTTTTAGGTTGTCTGTTTTTATTGCCATTTGTCATAATTTTTAACTTATTTTTCCTTGTTGGCTTTTTTTTCTGTGGTACATTTACCAGCTGGGGAGAATCTATTTTTCTAAAATGACAAAATAACTGAATCTTGAAATCACAACATACTATCACACCACTGTCAAACCTATTTGGGTGTGGGGATCCAACACAGCAACAATGGATAGAGTGCTGTCTTTTTATTTTAAAATTTTTTTGTAAAGGTTTTTTATTGTCTTAAATCAGGTACAAACGTCGTGTCCGGTGGGTTTTGCGTTAGTCTGCTTCGTTGACGGCGCCCATGAACACGAGAAGAACCACATGCTAGAGCCGCGGCCATGCCACACAGCAGGGCTATGGACCAATAGGAGCCCGCTTCTGTCACTTGGTGCTCTTGTTGAGAAGAAGCTCCGACATCTCAGTCATCTCCTCTTTGAAGACCCTCTCCTCCACCGGGATGGGGCCCAGAGAAGCAGTCGCCTCCCAATCCCGCTCAGCATCTGCCATGGGGCTCCTTTCCCTCTCTGCCCGCTACAGCTGGTGTCGCAGCAGCCACACACCTCATTGTCTCCGCCTGATGCCACCCATCTTTCGCGCTTTCGGCTAAGAATGAACACGCTTTGTACTGCGAGTCCATTGGAACGGAGACGGTCGCTCGCTTTCAGATGACACGTGATGTAGAGCGAGTGCCTGTGATCTTGGCGGAAACCTGAAGGCTTTCAGCTGGAAGTGAAGTTTATCCTGCTGGCTCCTCTGCATGAAGTAAGACTTGGCTCCTGTCAGCTTTGCATCAGTTAAACACCCGTGGTTGGTTGATGATGTGGTATTGGGGTTGATTGGTAGGCGGGGTCAGGGGTTATCGTGGCAACACAGCGGTCCACATAGAGACTCTTAGTGGGACATGGTGGCAATGAACACAGCCGCTTCAATGTGCAGAAAGAAACACTGGAAGGCCTTACTGACAGGCAGTCCTCGTCATAGGCCAGGGAGAAGTGCAGTGGTTGCTCCGCCAGCACCTTGGAAGGCAAACGGTCTCCAGGTGGGTCTCAAGCCATCGCTGCTCACCTAATGCTTTCCTTTGACAGTGGCTTTGTATTAGCACCTCGGCCATGGTTGGTCTTCAGAACAGACGGTGCTGCCAAAGGGGGGTTGGGGAATAGCGCAGAGAGAAAGAGTAGATGAGGGCTCTTTAGTCATCGATAGTAAGAGTGCTGTCTAACTAATGACTATAAAGGGAGACTCTCACTGAAGGACAAATAGATAGTGGACAGGAGCTAGGTCTGAACGATAGCGGACACAGTGTGAAACATCAAACGCTACCAGGGAGAGTGATGAGGTAATGAGCAAGAGGCGAGGAGAAGGATGACATATTGTGTGTGTTGTGTGTGTGTGTTGTGTGTGCGCGTGTTGTGTGTGTTGTGCAGTGTGTTGGTGTGTGTAGTGTGTCCACACATGTGTCGAGTTGTGTGTTTCCTCTATCAGCCCTGCCAAGTCACATGACCTCTGACGGTGTGTACACACACACACACACACACCACACACACACACACACACACACACACACACACACACACACACACACACACACACACACACACACACCACACACGAAACTTCGTCATTTGCAGTTATAGCTTTATTGCCATGACCTACATGCATTTACTGTCTATATATTGAAATTCAATTAATGGATCGGGAATGAGATCAACCCATCAAGGCTGTAATCGCACATTACTGGTTAATGGCACAGAAATGAAATGGCTACCTAACGATAATCTGTATTTGATAAAAGAGTATAGCATCTGCTGGTATAGCGCCCACAAGGGACTGAGCTTGGGAGGAATTCAAGGTCTCAAGCAACCACACCAGCTGGACCAGACAATGCTGCCCATGGCCATAACATTAAAGCCCTCTTAGGCAAATGTGTGATTGTGCGCGGCTGTATATACACACAATTGACTTGAACTGACTTGACATACAGTATAGCCTATCAGGAAAAGCCACTGATGTTATTCCATTGGCTATGGGTCAGTGACTGGCATGTATACTGAGAACTATACTACAACTAGGATGAAGGTTGTGTTCCCTACTCAGTGACAAGTGCTCCGAGCGTGCCCGACAGCTAAAGTCATCTTTATATAGTTGTGAAGTTGGAAGAGTTATTTGGTGCACCCCTGGTTCGTGAAGCAAAGCCATTCATTTTCTTTTTTATGGACAGTGTTACATCTCAGACAGTGTGAGCACTTTGGCTATGGCGTTATCATACGGCTAACGGCATGTGGAAGGTAAAGATTACGGAAGGTGAAACATTTGTAACTGGAGGTCAGAAGATAACACTGTGATATCTGTGGTGAAGTTTAGCAGGAGACTCCACTGCTTTCACACGTCCTGACCTCTCTCTCTCTCTCGCTCTCCTCTCTTCTCTCTTCTCTCTCTTCTCTCTCTCTCACTCTATCTCTCTCTCTCTTCTTATCTCCCCCTCTATCTCTATCTCTCTCACTCTATCCCTCTCTCCCTCTCCCGCTCCATCTCTGCTCCCTCCCCCCCCTCTCTCTCTCTCTCTTTCTCTCTCTCTTCCAGCTGGTTGTTAGAAGTTGACTTTATGTTCTGCAGACAGCTGGTTAATCTGCCACAGCGATGAATTAGCTACAAAATGCACACACTCACACACACCTACACACACACACCACACACACACACACACACAACACACACAACACACCACACACACACCACACACACACACACACACACACACACACACACACACACACCACACACACACACACACACACACACACACCACACGCAAAGCCAGCTGATGCTGACATCAGCTCCAGCGAAGGAAGGATTAAATATATCTACTCTATTGAGCTGGGTATTACACACTGCATACACACAAGCAGGTAAATGCACACAGACACACATCATACATACACACAGTAATACGCAGACAAAGGAAAAGCAAGTCAGTGAACTGAGCATCAAAATATGAAATGAAATATATAATATGTGTATTTACCTTTTCTATTATAATGTGTGTGTGTGTGTGTGGGGTGTGTGTGTGTGTGTTGTGTGTGTGTGTGTGTGTGTGTGTGTGTGTGTGTGTGTGTGTGTGTGTGTGTGTGTGTGTGTGGTACGAGAAAGTCTAATCCAGGCTGACCAGGCAGTCAGTAATCAGAGAGGCCAGCTGTGGGTTATAATCCCCCCCCCCCACACACACACACACACACAACACACACACAGAACCACAGCAGTCAAGCAACAATATGATTCCTGATGAAGAGGAAAAAGCGAAAATATTTTCTTCAGCGTTTCATATAAGCAGGTCCGTGCGTCACAGCAACCTGAAGAAAGAAATGCCTCCGTCTGTTAGGACATCAGAGAGACTCAACGGAGCGTAAAATAACACTTAACTCAGTTCCGGCTCATCGTCATGTCTTTCACGCCAACAATTCAACTTCATTTAAACTGCACTGTCATGGTTTGGAGGTTTTTTCCCTCTCAGACTGTATTTTGTGTTTTTGTGCATATTTGTCAGGCCATCTGAACTGATTTCACTGCAAACTTAAATGTATACCCGCTCTACATCCCATTGAGACTGAAGACTCTTTTGCAAGGGAGACCGTTTTCCTTTCCCACGTTACCATTCACACACACACACACACATAGCAGGCTAACCATCGACATTCACACGAGGCAAGGTGGGTTAAGTGTCTTGCCCAAGGACACAACAACTATGACACAGGTGGCAGGGCGGGGATCGAACCTCCAACCCTTTGATCATCGGCCAACTGAGCCACAGTCGCCCCACAATATTATCTTTCCAACAGACTTCTAATATCAAATGTGTTGTTTGGTATAGGATAACATTGTCTTGTTTGCGAGCGTAACCTCTTTAACTCAAGATTACAATCGGCTATTTAACGTTATTTCCGACATCTTTTGCGAAAATCTAAAGCTAGTGCCGAAAACTTGACAAAACAAAATAGTTTTATTATCACAAGAAGAACCTAATAATGCCATTCTGTATCTCCCTGTCCATCCACACACTTTAATGGTTCCGGAAATTGAAACTGTCCAATCTTATAGATACCTAGGGATTTGGACATTTCGGCACTCTCAAATTTTTTTTTTTAAACAGCATGTGGAGAGACTGGCACAGAGACTAAAGATAAAAATGCTTTTTATGTATCGGAATAAAGCATGATTCTGTCTAGGGGGACAGGGAACACGATCACGCAGCCAACCATTAAGTCTGTGACTATGGAGATATGTATTTTTCCCTCATGCTGCCTTCTGCTCTATACCTTTAAAACAACAACCCCGTTTCATTACTAGAGATGAATATCCTGCTCATCCCCACTGTGTCCTGGGTGAAAAAGTAGGCTGGTCGTTACTAGGCAGATATGCATGCTATGATTTTTATACATAAATTCTCCTGCAAAGGCTGCCCTCAATATATCAGAGATATGATATGATTTCAAATCAAGTTAAAGTAGCAACGGGGAACTTTTAAATATTTCTGAAAGGGTCTAATTTTTCCTCTGATGATCATACATGACATGTAACAGCAAATGTGGCCATCAGTGCAAAGAATTATATTGTTATATGGTTTTTCTTAATGCCTTTGACAAGGGTACGCTCACCCAGAAACTGCAGCTGGTTAGTAAAAACACTAATGCTTTTATCCAAAGGGGTGCAAAGAATACACTGAAAGTTCCTCAGAGCACCTTTAAGCTCTATTTAGGTAATTCCGAACTCGAGAAAAGTACTTTCCACTGCTTTTGCATCGTTAAAATCCAATGAAGAATCAAAACTTAAAATAAAAATAAGTTCATTGTAACCAAATTCTTAGGCAGACAAGAAATGTCTTCCTCAAATGTAATACAATCAAACTCATCTTATAAGCTTCGACAACTTGTTTTTCCTGTACAAATAGAAGAAAATGCAATCTAGCACTGGGCAGGTCCACTCAACATGACGTGTATATTAAGGCCATTAAGACTGTCGTAGAGTGAAAACCTTTTAGGTCCAAAATGTGTGTCAGCCTTTACAGGACCTAACTAACCAGAGCTGCAGTGTGTGTGATTGTTCAGTGGGGTATGAAAGCTTTTTATAAACCATTGTTCAGGTTCTTTCTACCCATAGTGCCGTGTTCCCCCCTTCAACACGACAACATGAGAAATCACCAGACTTGGACACACAAGGTTTTTTTACAGCATCAGATATGTTATCTAATAAGCTTTCTCTGTCTCTTGCTTTATCACACTTTTATATGTATATATATATCGGGGTGGGAAAAAAGATCAGAATCCTGCTGGTATAAAATATAAAGACGAGGAGATACTGTTTGTGTTTGTGTGTGTGTGTGTGTGTGTGTGTGGGTGTGTGGGGGGGTAGGGGGGGTGATGTATGTCCCTGTTTCCTGGGAGAGACAGTACAACACACACACACACACACACACACACACACAAAACCGCGGGCGATGACGCGACAAAGACACTAATGGAGATGTGAAAAGACAGAGAGCGTGGTCTTAGAGTGGCTGTCTCTCACCCGGAGGCCAGTAGCTGGTAATGACAGTGGTCAAAGAAACACACACAACACACACACACCACACACACACACACACACACACACACACACACACACACACACACACACACAACACACACACACACACACCACACACAGTAAACAAAGAGTCATCGCCAGCAGCAGCAGCATCACTTTTTTTTCACACAGCAATTTTTCTCAGAACAAATCCTAGAAATCCAGTTCAAATAGAATCATACGTCGACTTTCAACAATAACATTTTTAATATCTGATAGACAGTGCTTTTGCTTCCTTTTTTGAAGACATCCTCTGGTTGTGTATGACCTCCAACAGGCTCCACAAGTTCAAATCTCAACCAACTAATCATTTTTTATCATTATCTAACCTAAAAAAAATATATAAAACTGGAGCAGCCTATGACCTAAAACCAAAAAACGCAGCAGTGGATTTATGAAGCTTGTTTGGGAGGATGAATGAGCTGACAGGATGAATTCAGGGCAACAACTTTTTTACTCAAGACTTTTAATTTCCCCGGCTCGCTCCTCCTCACACAGCTAGGCTACACCACACAACTCACATTTTTCATTACCAGGCAGAAATGCTCTTACGGTTGTTTAATGATGATTATAACCTACATTTACAGTCAGTGTGTCTCAGAGATAACTACACTTTAAATGGGTCTACGCTAAAAAATATAAGCTGAGTTGGAAACATCCACTTTCTTATATTAATTAAAAGGAATGCTGGTAAATTGTTTGTCCTGATAATTTAAAGATGCTGGCACATAGCAAGACAGGTTTCCAGGGAATGATAAAACAGTTCAACTGAGTTTGACTACCTCTCTTTAGCTATATGAACGATACTAAAGTAACTTATTAAAAAAAGAAAAGGAAAAAAAAGGCCCCAGGCAATTTTGGTCACTGCCTTATACCAACCTCTGTCATATACTGTATATATCATATAAAACTACACAAGCTTCATGGTGACACTACCAACAACCAGTCTGTTGAGATCACATTCACTATACTATGACTGTATGAATGTGGAGCCCTGCAGGAGGCCATAATCTGAAGACACTCTGAGGAGACACATATGCTGCTTTCCACCACCTAATTATCCTCCTTCCTCCTCTGTCCTCCAGACACTGACCCACAAATCAATGGAGGATGTAACAACACCTTTAAACATGTCACCTAGCGCCGGGGAACGACCACAGTGGTTAGCGATAATATTGATGTTATTGTCTCACTGTTGGACAAATGACCTGTGGTGGTATTTCAACACCAAAGTCAATGTCATCCATGGCCATTCATAAAACGGTCTTGAAATGGATCATTCAAACCATCTGTCTTTGTATTTGGCATTTTTTAAGCTTTATTAGACAGTTTGGTGAGACAGAGGTGAGATGGGCAGAGAGGGGATGACATGCAGAGAACTGACCACAAGCCGATTTGAATGTGTGGTGTGTGCTGCTTCTGAGGACTGAGCCTCTATGGGCGGGCGCTCTAACCACTACACCTTGTCTACATTTTCTTAAGGAAAAAGGAAAATATTCTTATCTAAATATTTGCCCCTAGCAGTCGCACAGTCTAGCACACAGGTTATTATTAGTCCACTAACATCAGCGCAAGTGTGAAAAGTATCGCACCTACTGTCTCTGTAGCCTTTCACTGACTAAATATGTTATTAGGATAATTTAAAGCTGCTTTTTATTGATACATTTCTGCTCTTTCATAGTAAGACCAATTATATTTATCTGTTGATGTTCAGTCAAATTGTATAAGAATTTAAAAGGTGCACTATGTAACTTTGGGTGTGTCAGAGAAGTGAATATTTTCTAAGATATATTCTCAAGACTGAATACACAAACGTTTCTCACAGGAAAATGTGATCCCTGGAACACTGTTTGAAGTTAGAAAGTTTCCTGAAAAAGAGTTACTGTTTCACTGTTTACAAGTTGTTTACAGCAGCAGGGCCCACAGATTTGTTTAACAAGCATTTTCCAGTCTTCCGTATGGTTCCAAGTGCCTCAAAATAATTGTATTCTGATTTGTGATGATAGAATTATGCAATACTAAGAATAACATGTAGAGACAATATGTTTTGTAAACTAAACTGCTGGCTCTGAAAATGTAAACAAATGTCTCTCCCGTGAAACTACATAGTGTACCTACAATGCCGTATTTTTCATGTACTAAAATATTTGGATTTTCACATGTTAACTACACAAAAAATGGCAAAAAAAAAAAAAGTAATTCGGTATTGCAACAGCAGCCATCAGTTGTTCTTTAAAACTGTATATATTTTCTAGAAATGAGATGTGTCATAGAAGGTGTCCATTAAAAGTATCCGCAGTCTTGTGATAATGATGCTAAGGATGAGCTAATGAATGGAGGAACCATGTCATCTAAATGTGCGGGTCAGACAGGTAGAGAGACGGGTTAACAGACAGACAGTCCAGGTTCCTGTCTGTCTGTGGTGGTTGTCATGGCAGAGCTGAGTAGCAACGCACCACAAATGGTGACGTCACTGTGGTCAGGCTACTGGGAAACTATGACACACACACACACACACACACACACGCACGCACGCACAGACAAACACACACACACACGCACGCACGCACACACACACACACACACACACACACCACACACACACACACACACA
Organism: Ammodytes dubius; assembly: GCA_026122265.1. Taxonomy (NCBI): domain Eukaryota; kingdom Metazoa; phylum Chordata; class Actinopteri; order Uranoscopiformes; family Ammodytidae; genus Ammodytes; species Ammodytes dubius. The sequence continues at coordinate 25,427,666 of CM047516.1, forward strand.
CACACACACACACACACACACACACACACACACACACACACACACACACACACACACACACACACACACACACACACACACACACACACATATAGTTACATGAAAGGTGACCTGTCGTCTCTCTGTTCTCAGTCCACATCCTCCCTTCTCTGTCCAGGTGGTCAGGTGGTCTCTCCAACACTAAGAAAAAGTCAAACAAAAAAGAAGAAGTGTTAAATGCGTCTCTGGGTCAGCAAGGAACAGGTTGGAACAGGTTTACAGTAATAATGACATTTATGATTTTCCTGCGTTGGATTAAATTTAATTGAGGAAACAATGCAGCCTGTAACTTTTACCTAACAAGATGTTTGAAGTAAATTTTGACAAATCGGATAACTTGATTTCAGCAGATAGGGAATATTAATGTAAAAACACAACATCTTGATATGGATTTTCTTTATAGATTCCTTTATTTTGAAATAGGGTAGACAGTAAATGGACTCCACTTATAAAACACTTTTCTCTGTTTTTTTTTTCACAGACCCGAAGCTCTTTACATTGTTTTGTACACATTCACCCAATCACACACACATTCATACACCGATAGCAGCAGCTACGACGCAGGGTGCAAGGCTACTAACGGGAGCAATTTAGGGTTCAGTGTCTTTCCCAGGGACACTTCGACATGTAAAGGGGAGGCCGGGGATCGAACCACTGACCCTGCAACCCAGGGGACTACCGCCCTACCTGCTTCGCTACAGAAGCCCCCCAACACAATCAGTCAATAGATTGATCCACTAAACTGTTCCAGGCTTATTATTTTGATGATAGAGCCATTATTCACTTATGGGATAACAGACAGGGGTGACTGATCCACGTATTGATCCCTGTTCTATAGTCTGCTCAGGTTAATCCAGGTCTCTGTTCAACACATGCTCCTGGATTCGAATGATGTCGTTGTTTCTTTACAGTTGTTGCTGCTGCATTAACATGAAGCCTGACTTTAATTGGTCCTGGTCAGATTCAAGAAGCAGCAGCCATTGTTGTTTTTAATGTACTTGATAGTGTGTGTATTATTTATTTCTCTATGGAGCATTTGCACCTTTATTTCAAATATTATATATATATGAAAAATAGTTAAAATAAATTGCTATGGAATACATTAAGATACAATTTGAATATTTGTTGCACTGTGTATTTGTTCTGCGGCCTTATGAGACTTTGTGCATAATACCACCAATAATAGTCGGAATCAATGTTGGCTGATATCCAAAACTAGGTATCAGAGTGTGAACAGAAAGAGTTTCATTTCACACATAGTGCTTGTCGGAGTCTAATCCTCTCATATGCACAACTGACATCATCATGTTGTATGGATCGCATACCGCAGCAAGGATTACACACACACACACACACACAAACACACATCCACACGCACACGCACACGCACACGCACCCACCCAACACACCCACACACACACACACACACACACACACACACACACACACACACACACACACACACACACACACACAACACACACACACACACACACACACACACACACACACACACACACACACACACACACACACACACACACACACACACACACACACACACACAGAGAGAGGGAGGTTGCTCTGTCAGTCCAACCTTCACTTTAAGACAGGGTGACTTTCCTCTCCGTCTTTAAATAGCTGCTCTGCTCCATCAGGACCTGACACTTTCCTGTTCAAGGTGAAACTGCACCGTTAGCGCTAACCGCTAACAAAGGGTGCTAACCCAAAGGGCCCAGATAATGAAGCACCTCACTGTCTGACAGATGAACTCAATGACAAAGAACAGTTATAAAGGGCTTTCAAAGGGACCAAAAATCCTATGGCTCAAGAACACAAATGCGGACATGGCACAAGACTCTTCTCTAAAGCTTCTGAGCTGATGTTTTTTAAAGGTGCTCCGAGGGACTTTCAGTTTGTGTTCATCCTTGCACCCCCTTTGGACAAAAGCGGTAGTGTTTTTACTACGCCAGCTGTTGTTCCTTGGTAGCGTAACCATGACAAAGGCTTCTATATTTGTGTTGCTTAATTGCAATAGATTTAGAAAAATGCTTACAGAGAGTTAGATGGGAAGATGTCTTGTACATTAAATAGGATGCCTGTTTTATAGGTGCTATAGGTGGATTGTTACTTTCGGAGGGAGCATCAGCCAGGCTATCTGTTTCCCCTACTTTTGCGTAGTATTTAGTGAGTATTGTTACTTAACAACATTGCCCAAAATAGAGTACAACCTGAAGATGGAGGAAAATATGAGGAAAAAATGCAAATATGGACAATGTGAAAAGATAATTTATAGCAAAAAAAAATCTGATGTCATTTGGAATCAAAGTGAAGGTTCAATTTATTCTGTTTCCTGTCTTAAAGGTTCAGTAAGCGGAATGATCAGTTTAGCTAACTTCCTGTCAGTTGCTGCAGTTAGCATTCCCCTCCCTCGTCCCTACGTCACCACATTAATGCACTGCGGTCTTCAAGGCCTTTCCAAGATCTCTGCATTCCACACAAGAAATCTCAGAATAATCTTACGTATCTTCTGGCCTAACACCATCTCCAACCAGCAATTACTTGCTCGGACAAACCAAGAAAGTATAGAGACCATTATTACAAGAAGACGGTGGAGATGGATTGGACACATCATGCGAAAAGAACAGGATTACATTACAAGAACCGCCCTACACTGGACACCTGAAGGCACTCGAAAGAGAGGACGACCCAAAGAGACCTGGCGTCGAACAGTGGAGAAAGAACTGAAAGCCATGAAGCAGACCTGGAGTTCTATCCAAAAGCTCGCCCAAAACAGACAGGAGTGGAGATCCTTTGTTGCTGCCCTACATGCCACTAGGCATAAAGGGCAGTAAGTAAGTAAGTAAGGTCTTCAAGCAGCGAGTTATCTAGCATCATTTCTGATCCGTAAGTGCGATAAAACATGATAAAAACCATCAAAACAGACATTGGGAAGGATTTGTACCTGCTCCGCCATTGTAGGCGCATACAGATTCACCCATATGTTGCTCTGCGATTGCACCGGCAGTGAGACGTGCCTGTCACGTATATTAACATAAATATATTGCTTACTTCACCTTTAACAGGAAGCTCAAGAATCACAGTGATAAACCAGATGTTCCTCCATAACGGACTGTCAGGGATTAACACACAAACACACACAGACATGCACACACCACTGCATGTAGGTTACCCAGAAGCCTGTGCAAGATCTGGCAGGACATGATTGGTTGAGCCTGAAGGGGATTGTGGGATTGGGATTATAATCCACAGATAGATGTGTGTGTGTCTGTGTTCATGCGTGCGTGCGTGTGTGTTTGTGCATGTGCGTGTGTGCGTGCGTGTGTGTGTGTGTGTGTGTGTGTGTGTAATCTGTAGTGTAATAAAAGAGATTACCACTTGCACTCTTCTGAACATCTACTGACATTGTGCGTCTGACTTGTCACTCAGGGAAACACTGAACTCATGTCACCTCCTTATGACTCTGTGTGTGTGTGTGTGTGTGTGTGTGTGTGTGTGTGTGTGTGTGTGTGTGTGTGTGTGTGTGTGTGTGTGTGGTGTGTGTGTGTGTGTGTGTGTGTGTGTGTGTGTGTGTGTGTGTGTGTGTGTGTGTGTGTGTGTGTGGTGTGTGTGTGTGTGTGTGTGTGTGTGTGTGTGTGTGAGGTGAACATCAGTATGCAGGAGAAACACTTTGGGTCCAGTATACGTGATGCTGCTCCGAGCTCCTCATTATTTCAAGTCACCGGCTCCGGTGTCATTCCGTGAGGGAAGTGACACACTCAAGGTTGATTTATGGTTGGGCATTCACGCCAGTGGACAAACAAAACTATATGTCAGGGGCTACGGTGGCTCCCAAGGTATCATAAGGACACAGCAACTCTGATTGGTCTGATTGGCTGTTTACTGTCAGACCGAGACCCCTTAAAATCAGCAATATTTTGGGCCACAGACAGCTAATAAAAAATTATCAAACTAATGACATTCTCACTGGTCTCATCTGTACTTAAGGTTAGTGTTAATGAGGAAATGTTGGCATGGTTACTAAACATAGTGAACATCTTACCATTGATGTGGTTTCCCTTTTGGGCATTTTCTTTGTACTATATTACTCATAAAAACTGGAATTAAAATCCCAGACCTTCAGAAAGAAGCCTCAAACGTACTGAGAGAGCTATTTTCCCTGCAGAAAAGCTGCTATAAGGACACAGTAAGGAGTTAGTGGTGGAGGTACCGGCAGGCAGGCACACAGCTGCACGGCTAGGCACTGCTATCCCCGGCTGTGTGAGCCTGTATATAGTGGAAATCACACACAGCTTGGCTTGGCACGGCTAAAGGGGACCAACCCAGGCTTATTATGGAAAAAAACCCTAATAGTCTTGTTTGTCTTTATTCAGTCGCCATCAGCAGCAGGTAAACAAACACATCTCCAAAGTTGTATCATTTCCATCACAAACATAACAGGGAAAACAGTCAATCTTTGCTCTAGTACAATACCTATTTGCTACAGAACAAGTACACACTCTTCATGTAACAACACGGTAAGCAATCAGCAGTGTTCACAGGTTGACGCTGCTGCCACCGGAAAACAATAACCCAGCCCGCGAAAGACGAGAAGAAGGCTATGACATCACTTCCTTATCAACGTGCCGACTCATCAAACATTCAACAGATGTTCCACTCAACTAATGGAAGAAGAAACGTGACACTACCAAGCAGAAACACACACCTTGGAAGGGAAGGGAAGGAGCTTTAAGTGTGGCCACTAACACTAACTCTAAAGTGGTGTTTGGGTTTCTATATTAAGGCCAGCCAACACCTCCACATTAAGGACACTGTGACACTGTGTCTTTATGGCAAGTCATTTTCCTAGAAGCTGAGTAATGTCTACACTTAGCCAGCTATATCCAAAATCAAATCTGTAATTTGTCCGTATTCGAACCTCCATTTCCGTTAAAGGGATAGTTCAGTATTTTTAAGTGGGGTTTTTATGAGGTACTTATGCATAGACTGTTACCTTAGATGGTGGTTAGCGCAGTCACTAGAAGGAGTTTGGTGCAGGCTTGTCTTTTGCAAGTCAACCCTGTACTTTTGCAGTGGTGGCCAAAAGAAAATAGTTTTTTTGCCATGTGTATAAATGCTTACCTAAAAAAATAAATACCCATTCAGTTGTATGATTTATAATTTTTCACTGCTGATTTGCGGACGTATACGCTGCACTACAATGGCATCTCCCCGAAACACCTTATAGTGACTGCACTGACAGCCATCTCCATAAGGTAACTGACTAACTATGAATTCGTACCTCACACAACCCCGTTTAAAAAATACTGAACCATCCCTTTAATACCTGCATTTTCTCTGGTCTAAAAACTGAAAAAGTCTGGAAAAGTCTCCCAAGTGGGTGAATCTGAAAACAATGACCTTGTGTGCTACTGAGGACGTAGAAAACAAAGCTTTTGGAAAACAGTGGCTGTACATTTTTTGCATATTCGCTATTTATCTTAAGTTAACAAACCCTTTAAAAACAGCTAAAACTAATGATGAATTTCTCGTACAAATTGTGTATCCAAATGCTCAATATGTGTTATCCCCATATGTGCACATTGACTTCCATTATTAAACCAACCATTCTCTACTAGTATGATGTGTATAAATCCACTGCTGCAGTAGTACCTGATTAATGCACCATATCCTCCTGATTGAATGACCTTTGCTTAACACTACAATAAAGCAGACCCGCTTTGAGTCTTGCTCCTAGGCCCAGTTAAAAATTAAACAGAGCCAGTTTCAGTCTTCTTATTTAACTAACATTTAACTTTGTTCAGGACCCAAAGATAATGAAGGAGAAGAGATTCTGCCGTTTTCATTATATGTGTCCAATATGAACTGAGATCTGGTCGTAATAGGAATATCTGACCGTTTGGAAGGTTACCTCATGACGACTTCCAGCAGCCTCCCAACTGATGACACAGTGTGTGTGTGTGTGTGTGTGTGTGTGTGTGTGTGTGTGTGTGTGTGTGTTTGCTTGTGTGTGTGTGTGTGTGTGTCAGTGTGACCTCCACAACCTCAGTGGGGTGTGTAATACCTCAGAGACACCAGTCGTGAGGAAGCACTTCATCACTGCCGTCCTATTTACACACACCACACACACACACAACACACACACACACACACACACACACACACACACACACACACACACACACAAACAACACAACACACACACACACACACACACACATCACACACACACACACACACACACCACACACAAAAGACACTTACATTCTACTTCACACACACAGTCAACTTTTCCTTTATACACTCTACCTCCTCTCTCTCTCTCTCTCTCTCTCTCTCTCTCTCTCTCTCTCTCTCTCTCTCTGTCGCTGATCGACTTCAGGCCACTAATTGTGTTTTTCATAATAATCGCCCAATCACATTTAATTACGATCACCACTTCCTCCCTATCACATGACGGGAAATAAATTAAAACTTCCTGAGACAAGGTAGCAGGTGCAGACTCTCTCTCACACACACACACACACACACACACACACACACACACACACACACACACACACACACACACACCACACACACACACACACACACACACACACCACACACACACACACACACACACACACACACACAGGTAGTGCCATAAATCAAAGCAGACAGAATTGGAGTAATGAGGAGGTGGCTAGCTGTTAGCGCCCTGTAACGGCAGGCGGCACCTACTGTAGCTACCGAAGCACAAACACACACACACACAGACTTCTACCACTAACTGCAGTTCATTTCGGTTACAGTGACATAACAAACATCTCTGAGGAACAACATAATTGTTAACAGACCATTTTCAACAACAGAAAACTACTCCGGGCACTGACGTGATGGCACATTACTCAAAAAACTGCAGTGAGTTGTTTTTGTCAGACGTCAGTTTTTGTATGGTTTAAACAAACAAACACAGTGTAAACTTGGCAGTGATTCAGAGTTAACGGTAAATCCACACGCAGGATAGAATAAAAATAAATGATATGAATATAATGTGGCACTTCATTAAATATTGATGTCTTACTAGCGTTGTTGCTTTTTAAACCAAATGGAAATAACATTTGTTAAAATGACCTCATTGCATCTCCCTGCTGTCAGGGCACAAACGCACATTTATATTCATTACAGCAACAACCGTTAGCACTTGGATCCATGCTCATGTCCGTGTGTGTATGTGTGTGTGTGTGTGTGTGTGTGTGTGTGTGTGTGTGTGTGTGTGTGTAAGAGCACGCTCTCTGCAGGTTGCCAAAGTAATCTGTCCTGACGTAACAACATGCTGCTTCTCAATCTGCCCACTGCTGGAGTCCTGGCATGCACACACACACACACACACACACACACACACACACACACACACACACACACACACACACACACACACACACACACACACACACACACACACACACACCACACACACACACACACACACACACACACACACACACACACACACACACACACACATGCAGTCAGTGTTTAGTAATGTTGTCATGTTCTATAAATAGGTAAAATTGATTTGTGTGGAGAGAAGTGAGAGAGAGAGAGAGAGAGAGAGAGAGAGAGAGAGAGAGTAGAGAGTATAACAGTAGGATAAATCTACTTTTACTGTACAATGGACAACAGGCTTTTAGCTCGCTGAAAGCTGCACTCACACACCTCTGGTTCAGTCAAGCACTTACTTAGCGCATCCCATGTCAGCTGTTTAGTGAAAGGTTAATTCGATTTAACAGCAGGTTAGTGTGGTCTAAAAGCCGGAAAATACAGTCTCAGCCGATTAAAGGTGGACTCAGTGATTCTGGAGAATGCTTTTTGTCAAAATCAGTGAATATCTCCTCGCGATCCGTTACCCGGCCGTACTGTGTGTAGCTGAAAACGAGTCTATTGTTTATACCATATAGACTGTATAAAAGAGTTGTATGCACATCACAGGCTCTGTAAACCAGTATGTAAACAAAGGGTATGTAAATAAAGGTGGCCCACTGTAGCTATATAAACATGACCATTTACACAGAGCCATAGGCTGTGTATTAAACTGGACTTGTTTCAGCACAAACCACACACAACACCACACACACACACACACACACACAATACGGACAGGTAGCGGACCTGGGAGGAGATGGCTATTCAAAGATTTTGAGAAAAAGTGATTTTGATGGAGAAGGGAGAGGGGATGCTTATGGTACAGTAGTTAGAGCGCCCGCCCATAGAGGCTCAGTCCTCAGAAGCAGCAGACCACAGGTTAGATTCCAGCCTGTGGTCGTTCTCTACATGTCATTCCCCTCTCTGCCCCATTTCACCTCTGTCTCTCTGCACTATGAATAAAGCATTGAAATTGCCAAAAAAAGATTTTGATTTTGACAACAAGCGTTCTCCAGCTATCAACTGGGTAGCATGGTCTCTGCTGGGTCTTTGGTTCTTCCCACTGATTGGATGTGGAGCTTGGTATACATTTGTTTCTGCTCCAACTCAGATTGTCAGCGATTCCTTTCTGTCTTGAAGGTGCTCCGAGGAACTTTCAGTTATTGTTAATTCTTGAAACCCCCGTTGGGCAAAAGTGGTAGTGTTTTTACTACGCCAGCTGTAGTTCCTGGGTGAGCGTAACCATGACAAAGGCATTAAGAAAAACTATATCAAAATAGCATTCTTTGCACTGATGGTCTCATTTGCTGTTACATGTCATTGAATGATCATCAGAGGAAAAATTAGACTGTTTCAGAAATATTTCAAAGTTCCTCGTAGCACCGTTGATTAGTAATATTTAGACTGAAGCCCTAAACAAAGAGGGACAGGCAGCAACAGGAGAAAATCTATACAGAAGGACAGACAAAGGACATATGGTTTTTCTCCCCTTTTCGTACGAAAGGCTGGAAGGATGACAGCTCTGAAATCAGTTTCAAGGTCATAAGGGACAGAGTATAGGAGAATGAATACAGGGAGGTGACGGAGGAAAGATAGGAGGTATTTTGAGAGAAAAAAACTGTTTTCAGATCTGCTTCTGTCGGGGGTGCACACACACACGCACCACACACACACACACACACGCACACACACACGCACACACACCACACACACACACACACCACACACACACACACACCACACACACACACACACAACACACACACACACACAACACACACACACACACACACACACACACAAACACAAACACACACACAGCTTCTCAAACTGTCACCTATGTGAAAATTAAAAACATCTCCATGGCAGAAAGAGTAGAGAGACACAGCATCTGTGGAGGACTCGGACAGTGTGTGCGTGCTTTGTGCGTGGTGTGTGTGTGTGTGGTGTGTGTGTGTGTGTGTGTGTGTGTGTGTGTGTGTGTGCGTGCGTGTGTTTGTGTGTGTGTGTGTGTGTGTGTGTGTGTGCGCGTGTAGGCTTTGTAAGGGATTATACGACAATAAAGAAGCATGTTCAATGTACACACAAGATTATACTGCCAGTCTGTCTGTCTTTTAAAGGACTCAGTTATGGTTTTTATGTTTCATTTCAATAATAAGAAACAGACAGAAGAAAAACAACTGAGTGAAATGTGTTAAACCACACTATAAAAATACTCCTATCAAGTGCTGCATTCATTTCAAAGGTTAAGCGTTAAGATTAAAATGTGCCCTCAAGTATTAAAAGCAAAAGTGTTCATTGTGCAGAACTGACACTTTCAGAGTGTTATAATTATGTTAGACTTGAGACAGACAAGTGATAACTGTCCACTACTAATAACTCTAAGTGAGTGATGATACTTTACAATAGTTTTTGAAGTAGCCTACTGCTCGTTAAAGGTACTATGAGGAACTTTCAAATATTTCTGAAACTGTCTAATTTCTGCTCTGATGATCATAAATGATATGTAACAGCAAACAAAACCATCAGTGCAAAGAATGCTGTTTTTATATAGTTTTTCTTAATGCCTTTGTCATGGTAACGCTCACCCAGGAACAACAGCTGGGGTTGTAAAAACACTACCGCTTTTGTCCAAAGGGGGTGCTAGAATTAACAAAAACTGAAAGTTCCTCTCAGCAACTTTAATTAAATGATTTCCAATGGAATATGTTTCACACTCCAATACTAGATTTCACATTTAAAAAAAAAAAACATGTAATCAGCTTATAACATATGATAAAGCTTAGCCTAGCCTATACATCTAATTCCCCAACAACATCAAGTAGTTCAACTCTATGGTGTAGTGGAATTATATAGGCTACAAGTATTGATTAAACAATTTCACAGTCGGCTATATTAAAACAAAAAAGTTAAAAGAGCTATTTTACATCAAATTGAGTCATGTGTATACGTTGAGTATTTTTTAATGACAATGTTAGGTTCTTTGCTTGATTCTTTCCTATTTCATTTATAGCCTATATATATTATTTTACTTCAAATGACTACATTCACCTGACTGTAGTTACTTGTCCAGTAGGTAGATTAAGACAATAAACCGACGGACCAACAGACAGAAAGAAAGAAAGAAAGAAAGACAGTCTCCGGGAAATTCATGTTTTAAAACCTCTGGAGCTGCTGCTGTTCGGTCCGTTCCATGACATTCAACTCTCAAAGCGTAAAAATAACATGAAATAAAGAGGAGAATGAGTAAAAAGAGGAGAAAGAGAGACAGAATATAGAAAGAAAAAAATGAGAAGCGGAGGTTGTGAAGGCTGACTTACCGAAGGAAGGGTGATGATGGATGGAGAAAGTATAGAGTCCTGTTTGTGTGTAGCGCTGAACTCCTCTCACTCTCTCTCACTCTCTCTCTACTATCAGCTGCCAATCATGGGTCAATAATCGATACCGAAGTGTCTCTGTCTGTGTCTCCTGTGACTTGGAGCCCGCGCGGGGGATTGATTGATTGATTGATCAGCTATCAGTCATCATCGTCCATCCATCCTTCCATCCATCCCGTATCCGGACACTGATCAACTCAGAGCAGCGCGCGCTCTCTGCGCTGCACCGAGAACAGTGGCAAGACTGCGCATGCGCCACACACAAATACAGAGGCAGAGAGAATGAGAGGGATAGGGTTAAATTACAGCAAATACAATTTATTTTGGATTTATTGCCAATGAAGAAACCAGCTTGTTACCTGTTGTGTGTGTGTGTGTGTGTGTGTGTGTGTGTGTGTGTGTGTGTGTGTGTGTGTGTGTGGTGTGTGTGTTGTGTGTGTGTGTGTGTGTGTGTGTGTGTGTGTGTGTGTGTGTGTGTGTGTGTGTGTGTGTGTGTGTGTGTGTGTGTGTGTGTTGTGTGTGTGTGTGTGTGTGTGTGTGTGTGTGTGTGGTTGCCTTGTTTCCAGGTTTTGTTGGCAAGGAAAGAGAAGAGGTAAAGTCTATTTTAAACTGTAACTGGCTGCAACACCCTGACACGTTCTCAGCAGTC
>CM047516.1:25441658-25591658 GCA_026122265.1 Ammodytes dubius
CCAAACCACTACCATCAGTCTTAGTGTATATATATAATATTTAGATTGTGTTGCCCCTTTTTTTCCATTGTATTGAACTGTCTCCACTTTTATGTTGTTTAATACCTAAAAACATAAAATAAAGAAGTTTAAACAGTTTTCTACCAAATATAGCCTGGATTCCATTTAGACATCTGTAGGTTTATTGATCTAAAATTACCAACTCAATGGTAGTAAGATCTATTTGTGCAGTTTCACCTCATAGGTGAATACTACCATCCGTACACACTAAACAGTCCCCTGTGGATTCCTTAGGAGGCAGGAGGACTACTCTGGACTAAAGCAGCCCAAAGAGGATCTTTTTATTAATCAAACACAAAGGCTCAGTAGCAGTGACAGGTCATTGCGTGGGAGCTTAATTAGTAATAGCAGGAGCTAAAAATGCCTTGCTGTTAAACGGAAGAGAGTGCCAAAAACTGAGGTCGGAGCTGGGATGCGACCACACACAGAAACACACAGAAAACCAGTTTATACAAATCAGAAGCTATATTCAAACACAAAGCAATTGGTCCATCTCACTGTCAAATCTTCATATTACTAACCATGGGACAAAATTAACTGTCACTTTTGTGTCAACCCATTTGCGTGTTGTAAAAGCAATTAAAGCAATCACTTTTGTTGGGGTCCAACTGTCCCTATTGTAACTAGTAACATTGAATGTGCTTTTTGTGTTCTTGGGTGTCCAGAAAGGCGCACACAACAACAATGTATCATTATTATATAAAAAAAAATCAGACCATATAAAGTTAGTTAAGTAGTAGGTTATGATACGATAGTGAACTATCAACATTTTAGTTTTTTAATGTCATGACGTGACCTTTAGGAAGTCACAAAGGTCATTAGGGGCATTTCAATGGAAACAAAAAAGGATTATAAAAAAATTAAGTATTTCAGGACAGTTGCACTGGAAACAAACTGCAGAGAGGTGAAAGCATTCGGTAGTTTACCTGTTGATTCAGCTCCTCCCTCTTCAGAGTGTGACTGTCATTAATCTGCAGTGACATCACATCCACAGCTGTCGACCTCAACATGACTGATCTCAGACCAGTGTAGAGAAACCAGGACTCCACTTCACAACCTGTCTTTTGTTGAGAGCAAGTGAACTGCAGACACCAGCGCATTCTGAGCGAGCCAACAACACCACCAGAGAACGTTTACTGTAAACAATAAAACCTTGCTTTTATTAACCTATATGTGAGTGGTAGAACCTGAACCTGGTGAGCCTGTGTCAGCAGCACACAGAATCACATAGAACAACCGTGATGTACCCAGACATTCTGCTGGTTCCATGTTAAATGTGGATTTATGTGTTATTTTTGCTATATTCAATGGTACATAAGTATCAAATATTAGAGTAATTGCAGAAAACTTCCTCAATTACAGTAAATTTAAAGAACTGTTACTGTTTTTTTATGAACTCGCTTGTGGTTCTGTAATAAAAGTCAAGAAAACACGCTAAAAAATGTTTTGTGTGGAAGACACAACATGTTAATTCACCAGTTTGCTGGTAGGTGTTTCTTTAAACCTTGGACAAAGCAGGGCTTGCTGATTCCCCACTGTTTCTAGTCTTACCGAACTAACCTAAAGCAACACTGTATCCAGTGTCATACTTGCCATACAGACATAAGAGTGGAATCTTTTAAATCTGTTGTTTCTATGGTGAGGAGCAGCTTCCTGTGACTGAACAAAAAAAAAATATATAATGTGCTATCAGTCGGGAGTTGGAAAAAGTCGCAAACAGATTAAAAAAACATCTCAATGAAACTTTAATGTGTTTTTTTTTTCTTTTCACATTTCATTAACAACAATACTCAATAATAGAAAATACAGACAGAAGAAGTAGTGAGAGGGAGAGACGGCTACCAGATCCAAAACACCAAAGAGTGAGACAGGACGTGGTAAACAAGAGCAGGACGACAGAACGTTTAAAGATGAAAGATTCACATGTCTGTCATTTATCAGTCCATCACCGGTGGCTTCAGGACCCAAGACGTTTACCTCCTCCTCTTGTCCTCTCTGTTCCTGTCTCTGTTCTCTTTATTCCTCTCTCTCTCCCTGGGCGCCTCTCGCTCTGGCTCTCTCTCCCTCTTATCCTCGTTGTCTCTCTCCCTCCCCCGGTCTCTCTCTCTCTCCCTGCCTTGGTCTCTCTCCCTCTCTGCGTCTCTCCCGGGCCTACTAGCTTGAACGTCCATTTTTCGCCTCCTGTCCTCTTGCTGTTGTTCTTCTCCCCCTCCACCTCCTCCTCCTCCTCCTCCTCCTCCTCCTCTTTCCATGGGCCTGCCTCGTCCGAAGCCCTCTCGTGCACGCTCCCTCTGCTCGGCCAGACGTGCGTGCTCCAGCGCCTCCTGGGCACGTGCACGCTCCCACTCCTCCAGCTCACGTGCACGAGCTTTCTTCTCTTTGCTGGAGAGCTTGGCGTCTGCGCTGTCCTCGCCCGTGTCGCTGTCGTCTTTGCGCTTGGCTTTGTCTTTGTCCTTCTTCTTGTCCGCAGCAGGTTTCTTGCTGTCCTTGGTCTTCTTCTTCTTCTTGCCCTTCTCCGGCTTTTTCGTCTTCTTTTTCTTCTTCTCCTCGCTCGGTTCTTTTCTGTTCTTCTTCTTCTTCCGGTGTTTGGAGTCGGAGTCTGGGGAGGATTAAAAGGGGAATAAAGTCAATCGGTGGACTCATTCATCCGTCCATTTGGTGGTAAAGAAAAATCACCCATGAAGAGAAATTGGGTTTTTGACTTTTAATATATAAGTAAGCAAGCATGCAAGTAAATAAGCAGGTAACATAAGTAATGCAAGTAAGCGACAAAAAAAAGGAAGTTAGCAAGCACGCAAGAAAACAATTAAGAAATAAGTAAGCAAATAAGCAAGTATGTATGTAAGTAAGCAAGCAAGCTAGGAATTAAGTTAAGTTATCTTTATTAGCCAATTTACACAAGGCACATTGAAATTTGTCTTTTCGTATTATCCCCTCTCAAGTTACGACACTTCGGAGGGGGTCAGAGCGCAGGGTCAGCCATAGCACAGCGCCCCTGGAGGAGTTTAGGGTTAAGTGCCTTGCTCAAGGACACAACGGTAGAGATAGTGGGCACCGTAGATGTAATACCAGCCACTACTAGTTTTACAAGCAACACTCTCCTGTCTGGTGCCGGGTATCGAACCAGCGACCTTGTGGTTACGTTCCCTCTAGGCCATCACAAGCAAGCAAACAAGTAAATGGGTAAATAAGTAAATGTTCAAGTTTGTACCCGAGCTGCTGCTGCTGGAGGAGGAATCTGATTCGCTGGAGGAGTCGGAGGAGGAGGAGTCAGACGAGGAGGAGGAGGAGTCAGAGTCCGATGAGTCAGAGGATTCCACCTGCTGGTTCTGGGTCATGATCATCTTGGGCGCGTTCTTCAAATGTTCCCTCAACTCATCCCTGAGAGAGAAAGGAGAAAGTTATCAATTTATCCAAAATCATGTTCACAAAGACATTTCTTCCCTTTTAATAACAAGAAAGTAGGTCCCTTATCTGGTGTTTTTTCAAATTTTAAACATTTAAGACTTTGTAATTAATATAAAAAAGGCAATATAATACCCGTTTCATGATGATACCGGGCAAAGGATTAAAATATGAATTTGGCCTACAAATTATTCATTATAACAATATAATTTCTTTAGTGCTTTCAGGCAGTATAACATATTCCTGACCCTGTAGTAAAAATCAATCCAGTTTATAGAAAATATAACGTCTCACAACATAAAACAAGAGACAATGTTTTTTAAATGGCAGCAGCCTCTTACGTCAGTCCTCCCAGTCCAATGGAGGTGAAGAAGTTGATGGCAAAGCGAGTGTTTCTGGGATTGTCACGAGGGAAGAGACCTTCAAAGAACGGCTGCAGAGTCCTGAAAACACAAAACGCACAGTTTGCCATTAAATATGACGTCAGTTAGTTTGTTAGTTTTATTTTCACAACAGCGCATTCAACCAATCATCAGCAAAGCCATTTTGTCTAGAGCCTAATGAAAAGCTGAAGCATAGTGTTTATAATTTACTGTTGATTACATCATAAGAGTAACACGTATCTTTGAGTATAGAGAAAAAAGTGTGTGTGTGTGCGAGTGAGTGAGTGAGTGAGTGAGTGAGTGAGTGAGTGAGTGAGTGAGTGAGTGAGTGAGTGAGTGAGTGAGTGAGTGAGTGAGTGGTGAGTGAGTGAGTGAGTGAGTGAGTGAGTGAGTGAGTGAGTGAGAGGTGTGGTGTGTTCGTACGGGTCTTTGAGTCTCTGGTTGAGTCTGGGGAGGCCCATGTAGGCACAGAGCTCCTGGAAAAGGATCTTCACAAAGATTCTGCTGGACGACGTCGTGCTCTCCTCACTCATCCTGATGGACTCCAGCACCTGAGGGCGAGAGACATTCACACGAGAGAGAGAGAGAGAGAGAGAGAGAGAGAAGAGAGAGAGAGAGGAAGGAAGCGAGAGACATTCACACAAGAGAGAGAGAGAGAGCGCGAGAGAGAGAGAGGGAGGAATGAGAGAGAAAGACAGAGACAGAGAGAAGAGAGAGACACAAAAGAGACAGAGAGAGGAAGGGAGAGAGACATTCACACGAGACAGAGAGAGAGATAGCGCGAGAGAGAGGGAGGAAGGAGAGAGAAAGACACAGAGACAGAGAGAGACAAAAAGAGACAGACAGAGAGGAAGGGAGAGAGACATTCACACATGACAGAGAGAGAGAGGGGAAGGGAGAGAGACACAGAGAGAGAGAGAGCGATACAGAGAAACAGATTAGATGGTAGCAGTGAGGATGAGAATGAACTACAAAGAACAACAGCGTGTGTGTGTGTGTGTGTGTGTGTGTTGTGTGTGCTTACACTCCAGGGTATAGAGTCTGTGTAGAGCAGGTGAGCGAACAGTCGAGCCACGTTCCTCAGTTTGTTGGTCTCCAGTCGGTGGATTGTTTCATACTGCTCGGCAAAGATCCCCTCAAAACTCTCCATGTACTCCTTCTTCAGCAGACAGAACCTCTGAACACACACACACACACACACACACACACACACACACACACACACACACACAAAAGTGTTAACAAGTGTTTTCAGATAGTCCACTTTGTAACTTACAAGTAGCTCAGCAGATGTTTTTTTGGTCTGGACTAGATGACAGATCTATTTCAGATCTTATTATGCTAGTACGTATGGATACACACCGACATATGAGGCTGCGTGTGTATTATGTGTGTGTTTTCATTTTAGTCCAATTATGGCTAACAGACCTGCACAACCAGCAAGGCTTGTCATGCATATTCAAAACTACAGACCGTACACACACGTCATGGACTGTCAGCACCAGATGCTTCCACTAAATAGAGCGCAGACAACTTATTGAATTATCAATTTTAGCTGCAACAGAGCAGAAAGACTATGTGCACCAATTCATTTCCTCCTGCTGCGTTTACATGTGCTTTTCGGACAAGATATCTGATATCTGTACCACTCACTAGGGTTGAGATAACTCATCCCAGAAAAAAACACACACAAATCGAGAGCTCAAAAATGTGTAGAGCCTATTTTTCTTTTCTTTTTTCAGCTTGTCCCCTCCTTGGAGGTGCCGTTAATAATTCCCTGTAAGACGCCAAAAACCAGCAGTCACCTGGAGTGCGGAGATACCCAGACTGAAGACAGGCCTGTTAACTTTTTTTAAGGGGCCGTCGTGACACAAAAAAGACAGCTACTATACCTGGTTATTATCTGCTTTATGGTGCTTTGTAATAAGTTAAATTCAAAAGGTGGTCCAAATAACTGATTCAATAACTGAATTCACCTGAATGATCAGGCGATTCAGAATCCAAAATTTTGTGAGTGAGTGAGTGAGTTTATGTGTGTGTGTGTGTGTGTGTGTGTGTGTGTGTCTCACCCCGGCCAGCAGACCAAAGAACTTCTCGTAGGTCCTCTGTTGAGCGCAGCAGTCCAGGATCATGTTACACAGCTCTTTCTGTTCAGACAAACACATGAAATATCCTACATCAGAACAGTGAGAAACATATGCACAAAGACCAGCCATAGGAGTTCACAAGGTGCATCAGCTCGGCCTGATCTGTTTTGACGTGTAAAGAGCAGCTGGGTTGTCCTCAGATAGCAGCCATGTCTCTCCCTCTCTCACACACACACACCACACACACACACACACACACACACACACACACACACACACACACACACACACACACACACACAACACACACAACACACGGTGTTAAGATGTTTTCTCATGAACCCTGGTAATCCCATGAGGTTTCCTAAGAGCACGGTGAGTTCAGAATGCTCTTTAAAGCGCCCACCTGCTCTGAGGAGGCAGACAGCAGCACACACACACACACACACGGCTGACCTTCCAGTCTGTCTGCTCTACTAAAATCATCTCTTCTCACTGGAAATGTCACTGTCCTGTTTGATTTTCTGTTTAGGGACGTTCTCTTTGTTGTTTACATGGTTTATCAAAAGCAGACATTTTTTAAATCTGCTTAATGCACATTAAAAGTAATTTTCATACTTAAAAATGGCAGGTCAGTGGGATTTATGCGTTTGATTATCTTATCTTAACAAATGGATTAACACAAAACTTTGTACGAATTACAATGACCCCCCCTTGTTTCAATTACCTTGGTAAATAAACAAATAACACTTGCAAAGCTATGACATTTCCATCAGAATCAGCTGGATTTTAAGTTTGAATCCAATAAGAACATGTTAGAAAACAGTTTCAAAAGATGCTATCAGACTGGTAGGTTTGAATGTGAAAGCTCGTCGATTAAATGAGAGAAATTACACTTCAGTCAGTCAGTGTGGTTTGTATACATTTGTGTGAGATGGCTCTGTGTGGTTGTGTGTGTGTGAGAGTGGCTCTGTGTGTGTGTGTGTGTGTGTGTGTGTGTGTGTGTGTGTGTGTGTGGGTCTTCCAGCTGTTGTGTCGTGTGATTCAGTCCCGATGCTGATGAAACTCTGACTGACAAGGTCACCAGCTCTAACCCACACCCACACACACACACACACACACACACACACACACACACACACACACACACACACACACACACACACACACACACACACACACACACACACACACACAACACTTTGTTACGATTAATATTACTAAAAGCTCTTCATGTTTTGCTCAAAAAAAATACTGACATGATAAGGTGCTACAGATGTAAGTCTCCCAAAACGGGATCATTTGTTCACCAGTTTATCTCAGTCTTTCAAATCCACCGGCCGCCTAAAACTGTCAGACAGGATTTGAAATGTGCCAATCACCAGTTCCCTGAGGTGATCGTGTCTTACACAAGAAAAAAACAGTCAAATACAACAGAAAGAAGCAGCCATCCTCACTTTAAAGAAGCCGGAGCCGGAGGGTGTTCAGTTTTGTGCTCAATGAGTGCAGAATTCATTATCAAAATCCACGCAGCTTCTTGAATGGAAATCGAATTTGGGGAAAGAGACTTCAGTCCCTACAGACATGGATGTGATCAGCCTACATGACGTCTAATGAGGGCGAAGATTGCCTCGAAATACATTCTATTTGGTTTTGTGAATACAGATTCCTCATTATTTTTAAATTAGATTGAAACTATGAAAGTAATTACGCTGAATAGGCTATAAAGAAAATAACTATATTGTCAGTCACTTTATTTTCATTGCTGTCTAAATGTTTAATGTCTAATCTTGAATCTTGATGTATTTTCTTTGTTTTTACTATCTCTTAAATGCTATTTCTATTAATGTCCAATCTTGATGTATTTTATGCCCCTGTAAAGCACTTTGAATGGCCTTGTGTCTGAATTGTGCTATAGAAATAAACTTGCCTTGCCCTTGACTTTTATGATCAAATTTCACAGAATTTTACTTTAGTTAACAGAGTGAGAGGCTGAGGACAGGTGCAGATATTGTTTCCTACAGTCTGCATGTGTTTGAATGAAAGTCTCATGCTGCCTTCTCATGAGACTCTTTGGAAGAGGACAGAGATGAATTTTGGCATTCAAATAGTTTTAAGTTATGACAGCACTGTAGCTTTGTTGACTGACAGTGAAATTTGATGTTACTTCAGAGTCATTGATACTTTCAGATTTATCCTCAGTGGAGAAACTAAGAGAGAACAGTTTTCACATTTATCCTCATTAATGTGTGTGTGTTTGCATTACTGAAGCCAACTGTTTGTAATTGTGAACTTGTGTGTGTGTGTGTGTGTGTGTGTGTGTGTGTGTGTGTGCATTACTGAAGCCAACTGCTTGTAATTGTGAACTTGTGTGTGTGTGTGTGTGTGTGTGTGTGTGTGTGTGGTGTGTGTGTGAACTCACCGTCTGGCTGTCAGGAAAGTTCATCTTGATCAGTTTGTGAGCGCACTCTTCAAAGTCCAAACTAAAAAAAAAGATTCAACCAATCAAACTACTAATCAATCAATTTATCAATAACACATTCAATCAATATGTGTTCATCTGTGAGCCGTGTGTCTGTGTGTGTGTGTGTGTGTGTGTGTGAGTCATTTTGTCAAGCTGTTGCGGTGTGTTTCATCCTATTCTCCAAACCTGTGAACTGATCCTCAATGAAACCATGGTAACCAGGCTGCGTGCCCACACACGTACACACACCGCTTAAAATATTAGATCAAATATAGTAGGAGCTGTAAATAACTGCCAACCTCCTGAGGGACTAAATAGTCACCCAGTGTCGTGAGTAAGTGTGTATATGTTACTGTGTGTGTGTGTGTGTGTGTGTGTGTGTGTGTGTGTGTGTGTTACTGTATGTACCTGGACTGTATAGCGAGGTAGATGGTTCTTCTGAAAGCGACCAGGTTGACTTCAGTCTGATCGTAGATGGTCATCTTCTCACCCTCTGAGAGACAGAGACAGAGAGAGGGTATGACATCACTATGACATCATCAGGGACATTTTCTCTGACATCATCAGGGACATTTTCTCTGACTCGACAAAAAGCCAGGCGACATTTTACAAACGGTTCTCACAGGCTTAACAGTATATAAATAATTTAAAAAAAACACATTGGAATGACCCTTTAATTTAGAGAACAACCCCTCCGTCTCACCTTCTCCCTCCTCGTCTTTCTCCTCTTCTTCATCCTCCTCTTCGTCGCTGCCGTCTCCGTCCTCTCCGGAGTCGCTGCTGCCCTCGTCCAGGATATCTGACAGGAAGTGACATAGCCGGTTAGATTCAAACAGTTGGAGGAAGTGACAGCCGATTGGACGGTTGGCCACGGTGTGATTGCTTGTGGTGCACGCTCTCACCTCTTTTGATGGTTTTGTATTTCTCCTCGTTCTCAAGGAAGTCTGGGTCCATCTTGAACACATCTGGGTGAACACAAACACACATATACATTAGGGCAAAATTTTAACTTCTTTATTTTTATTATCTTTCGCGCATTTTTTAATAATTGATTGGATTTATATAGCGCTTTTCAAGGTACTCAAAGCGCTTTACAGGGTTCCAGGTTCAATTCATTCACACACAGTCATGCCGGTGGTGGTAAGCTACGATAGTAGCCACAGCTGCCCTGGGGCAGACTGACGGAAGCGAGGCTGCCATTCCGCGCCATCGGCCCCTCCGACCACCACCTCAAACATACAGCAGTCATACACATTCACACGAGGCAAGGTGGGTGAAGTGTCTTGCCCAGGGACACAACGACCATGACACGAGTGGCCGGGCGGGGATAGAACCGCCAACCCTAGGATCGTTGGCCAACCAGCTTAACCACCTGAGCCACAGTCGCCCAAATTTTAAATGTTTTTAACTTTTTTTCCATTTAACAGTTTGGGGAGACATATGTGAAATGGGGCAGAGGAGGGGAATGACATGCAGACAACCACCACGGGCCGGATTCGAACCTGTGGTCTGCTGCTTTTGAGGACTGAGCCTCTATGGGCGGGCGCTCTAACCACTACACCACGAGCGCCCCCCACCCCAACCCTCATTTACACATATCTCTGAGTTGAGTCGTATAGCCCGGGTAGGGGCCTGTGTCTGTGGGTCTTACTGAGGATGTCCTCCGTGTCATATTCGTCGTCCAGAGGCAGCATGTGTGTGAACTGGTCCTCCTCATCCACCAGGTCCAGCCCCTCTGGGACCACCGGATGGTCTTTGAAGCCGTCTTTCCTGATGGCGAACATCACCTCGATCATGTACTGCACCCTCTTATCAATGGTGGACTCGTGGAGCACGTTCCTGAGACGCTCAAATATGGCTGGAGAGAGAGAGAGAGTGAGAGAGAGAGAGTGAGTGAGACACACGCATAATTTGTAGGAAACTTTTCTGATTCATTGTTGTGGGTTATGGGGCCTGTATATTTACATGGGGAAGCTCTTGCCCTGAGAACATATTTATATAGTAGAAACGTCATCCCCCATAGAGTAGACTGCACAGATTGAAGCAGGGATCTTAACTGTTATTATTTGTTTTACCAGGCAAAATTGCTTGAGGTCAAATGACATATCACAAGTTTCATTCTCCAACATTAAGCCCAAAACTACCAACATGGATTGGGGGGATAATCTAAAGACAGCCTAAAGAAAGATGCAAAGGTTTATAGACAAAGGTGCTGACTTTCTTCAATGAACCAATACAATTACATGCGATTTTCCATGACCTAAAAGGAAACATCTTAAAGAGCAACTTAACACCACCTAAACAAAGGCAGAAGCAGTAAATAAATGGTTACCGTTGATTCCTCGAGGAGACACCTCGGTCAGTTTGAGTCCACACTCCTTCAGGAAGGAGATGGACACCTCCACACTGTCGTCTGTGGGACGCTCCAGCAGCAGAGTGAGCATCTCCAGACACAAGACCTCGTGAGCCTGAGGGCGAGAGACATTGGAGCAAACAGGGAGTGGGGGGAGAGAGAGAGACAGACAGACAGATAGAGAGAGAGAGAGAGAGAGAGAGAGAGAGAGAGAGAGAGAGAGAGAGAGAGAGAGAGAGAGAGAGAGAGAGAGAGAGAGAGAGAGAGAGAAACAGAGAAACAGCTAATTAGAGTTGAACATTGACACTCAAAACTTCCATTAATGTTCAAATCAGACAGTGGGACCTACCACATTCTGGTTGATGAGATGTGCGACAAACTTTGCTGCATTCAGGCACTGTTGCTGTAAACACAAAAGACAAACTGATTTTAATACAGCACCAACACTTTTATGACTAGCTAATGAAGCCAATAATATATCTATAGATACTATTTATAATGTAAGGAGGAAACATTTAATTTAGGTATTTGAGGTAAATAGAGGTTTGAATCTTGACTGGACTCACGATTTGATAACAATTCAACTGATTGCAAAACTAATGCATCTGCTATGTGTTGCATCCTTAACCTTTCTCTATCCCAGCTCAGTGCACATGTCTACAGACAGACAGACAGACAGGCAGACAGACGGGTACCTTGAGGTTGCGCCGGTAGCTCTTCCTGAAGGTGAGAACGAGGCGTCTGAGGATGAGCTCTCCGATCTGGGGGAACTTTGAGTTGATGATGGCGACCACCGCCGCGTAGACCTGACTGAAGGTGGGAGACGCTGCCTGGGCCTGGAGCACCGAGCGAGACAGCAGACCCCTGACACACACACACACACACACACACACACACACACACACACACACACACACACACACACACACACACACACACACACACACACACACACACACACACCACACACACACACACACGACAGTGAGTCAGTCAGCGAATAACCTTCAGACTTTTCTTTCTCTTATCGTACATTGAGGACAGAAACCTTCTCTGTTTCACTCTAATCAAGAAAATGATGTCAACGAAGACAACAAATTAGTTCTTAAATTAAATCCTTATCTCAAACAGCTTCAACAAACTGTCAAAGTTAAACACAAACCTTCATGTGATGGTGTTTTAATTAAAAAGGTGCAACTAGGAACTTTCAGTTTGTGTTCATTCTTGCACCCCCTTTGGACAAAAGGGGTAGTGTTTTTACTACGCCAGCTGTTAAAACTAAATATAAAAAAATAGCATTCTTTTCACTGATGGTTCTCGTTTGCTGTGATGTATTTTGCTGATGTAATTTATGATCATAAGAGGAAATTTGAGGCCGTTTGACGAATATTTAAAAGTTCCTTGTAGCACCTTTCAGAGTGTTGTTTTGTGAAGTTGTGTGTTGCTGTGCGTGGTTGCTCACCTGCCCCTGACGATGTTCTCCTGCAGCAGCTCCTGGATGATCATGACGATGTTGGACACGTTGACTTTGTTGATCAGACCGTTGATGGACTTCTTCAGAGCCTCCCAGCTCATCCTCTGATAGGCCAGGCTGCACAGAGGGGGCGGGGCATCAGTCACAACACTCACAGACTATATTATACACGGCGCAAATTTTAATGACACGTCCTAAAGGCCCAGTGTCAGAAACAAGTTGATCCCGGTTAAGCAGCTAATAGGTTGCAAGGTAACCAGCATGCTGCATTCAAATGTTAATAAGATGCTGGAATATTATGAGCCGTAAAACAGCATTTCACAGCATCCATGTTTGCTGACTTTTTACTGTTTGTCTACCATTTGTTTATTTCTATGACAGCTCAAATCAAAGCTTATACTCAATTCTCAGATGTCAGAGGGTACTTGAATGCACCAGATATATTATGTAATATTTACTATGATGGATAATCTCTCTGGAGCAAGTTCCAAGTCGCTACAAAGAAGTTTTAATAGAGCTGAGAAAAAAAAAAAAAAAAAAAAAAACCTGCCTGAAATACAAATCCATCTTTCTCCAAACAGATGGAGGACGTGAAGCATACAGCATACGTTGTTAATGAAGTAAAAGTGAAAATGTCTAAAATCCTCCAGTATGATATATAATTAAACTGGGACTGACCTGCTCTTGTCAGTGATCTGCTGCTGCATCATGCGCAGCTTGGCGGGGGGGATGTACGCTCCACCGGTCCTGGTGAGGATGGGGTCGATCTCCTCCTTCTTCTTCTTGACTGGCGGCTCTGCAGACGACACCCCCGCAGCCGGCTCCTGTCTGTCTGCTGCAGGGGAGGCAGAGCGGCCACGCCTCCTGTGGTCCGACTCGCCGTCCCGATTGGGCCCTCGGTTGAAGCGCCCGCCTCTGTCGTCGCGGCGATCGTCATAGCGGTCGCTGGTGGGAACAGAGAGGAGACACAAAACTAATTTTTATTTTTTCATTAGAATAAGCTCAAAACTTTGTATTGAGTGGAATAACGAGAGAAAATTGATGAGTGCATTAAAGGTGCACTATGTTACATTAAGTCTGTCAGAGAAGTGAACATTTTCTAAGATATATTCTCATAAATGAACAAGCAAAACTTTCCTCATGTGAAAACGTGATCCCTGGAACACTGTTTGAAGTTAGAAAAGCTTCCTTCAAAGCTACCGTTTCACGGTTGTTATAAAGCCCTGATCACTTCATCTTAAACTAATAAATAGCTTCACATACTAAAATGACTACAAGCCAATCAAAAGCTTTGTCAGTCTTACTACTTGTTGTTTATTTGTTTCTTTTATTTTTGTATATGACACAATGTCAAACACGTGGTTGCCTGTAGGGCTGGCCCGAATTATTCGAATATTCGAATATTCGTTCGGAAAATTAGTATTCGGAGCTTAAATTAGTATTCGGAGCTTCGTTTTTTTTTTTTTTTTTTTTTTTCAAAAAAATGTTTTGCAAGAAGCTAGTACTGCAATATAATGTCATCAAATAATTTTATATTTGGATATAAAAGTTAGTAATATTGTAGTAGTAGTAGTAGTAGTATTGCTCATTTAGGAGGATATTACATCACTAAGTGTCATAGCGCATCCATTACTTCACCTCCGAGCGCGTAAACCTTCAACAAAATATGCAGATACTGTCAAAATCGGTTCCAGTGAGTATAGACCTAGACCCCTTTCCAGTCTACGTCACACCGCGTCACTCCCCGCTCTACTGCGCATGTCCGCCGCAGAAAGAGACAAGAGAGACACTAGCGACAATCATGTCTTGTTGTGCTGTTGGATGCACAAACCGTTTATTTTTTGTTTGAATGGTGATAAAGCTAGTAAATGCCCAAATGCACCGCTGTATAATTACATAAATGAGTGGTGAAATGTTTACAATAAGGACAGTGACCGGAGACGAGGCTATAGCAATGGAAAGCAATGGAGGCTTATTTACAATGACCCAGACGTTATACATCTCCGTCCTCTTCCCTTGTATTTGACTCTATGGTTTGACTAGGCAGTAGGGGTTTACACTTGTAGCCGGTAAGTAGGCTAAATCATATCATTTAGGAAAAATCAATAAACGAATACCGAGTGGGGTCGACATGTGCTAGCTAGCTTTAGTAGCCTACAGTAGTCCGGACACGGAAGTCGTCGGGGCCATTTCTTCTCATCATTTATAGCTCAACTGCCGGCAACGCGTATGGGTCATTAAGACGTATCCCGTTCAATATTGTTAATGTTTAAGCATAACCAATGTTATCACTCGCTGATAAACTGTTTTTAGTAAGCTGACAACATCGCTATTTAACACCATAGACCTATAAAAAACACCACAACTGCAATATAACTAAACGGGTAACCATGGCAACCATGTGCTTTCTGCATATAAGCTGCGCACGCATCCGCCGTGTTGGTAAACAAAAAATCCCCCTATTAACGTTAAAAAAAAAAAAAAAAAAAAAATCTTTTTAATTTTTTTTTATTTTATTTTTTTTATGTATTTTTTGATGGTGTGTTTTTCTGGAACGAATATTCGAATATTCGCTCGGAAAAACCAACGAATATTCGAAGCCTGAAAAATGGTATTCGGGCCAGCCCTAGTTGCCTGTGGTCTATATTTTATGTTTCGGACCCCAGGAAGAGTAGCTCTCAGTGTGTTGCTAATGGGGATCCTAATATAAATATGTGTGTGTGTGTGTGTGTGTGTGTGTGTGTGTGTGTGTGGAGAGAGAGAGAGAGAGAGAGAGAGAGAGAGAGAGAGAGAGAGAGAGTGAGTGAGTGAGTGAGTGAGTGAGTGAGTGAGTGAGTGAGTGAGTGAGTGAGTGAGTGAGTGAGTGAGTGAGTGAGTGAGTGAGTGAGTGAGTGAGTGAGTGAGTGAGTGAGTGAGTGAGTGTGTGTGTGTGTGTTACCGGTTATAGCGTCCTCTGTTGTAGCGCTCCCTGTCTCTCTCTCTGGACCTGGAGCGATCTCGTCCTCCTGATCTGGATCGTTCTCTGTCTCTAGACCTGGACCTGGACCGGCCTCTAGAATCAGACCGGGATCTGTCTCGCTCTCTGGAGGCCGATCTGTCTCGCTCTCCAGACTTGGACTTGGATTTGGGTCTCTGGACACACAAATAAAACAGAGATGTTTTAGTTTATACAGGTTACAATTCCCTGAATCTTCCCTTTTATATTATGCAGGAGCGGACAGAAAAACACACTGCCAAAAGAAATCTGACTTGGACATAAATCAGGGAGATAACACAGCAGCTCCAGTTCAAACTAACGGTCAGTCCGTGTCCATTTCTAGAAATGGACACGAGAAACTCCTCATGAGAAAAATATGTATAACTCAAGTTATTTTGAATTGGACTTTGTGAGTAGAAGGCTATACGGCCAAAAAACACAAGTTTCTCCAGTAGAATTTTCTCTAATCCTTCAAACAGACTTCTTTCTAAACAACTTCAGGAAGACAACAGTAGTGATTCTGAGTTGTAACCACATGAAATAACAGTCTCGTAAAATCCACACAAGTGTTTGCCTTACTGTGATCTGAGCCACACTGCTCCTAATCTTCCTCAGTGCCCCGGTATGCTCCTCATCATCACTGCTGGTGCTGTCGTCATCACTGCTGGAGGCCTCGCTCCTAGAGGCTTCGCTCCCAGACTCTGGGCTCTTGGAGGGGGGGCGTTCTGCTGCAGGACTCGCCTGAGGGGAGGGCTTCTCTTTGGGGCTTCCCTCCACCGAGCCGGCACGTTGGGTCTCTTTTACTGCTGCTGGACGACTGACCTCGTCTTCTGAGCCTTCTGAAGACACTGAGAGAAAAAAAGAGCAAGGGGGGAGAGAGAGAGAGAGAGAAAAGCGTTATTCGATGAATATCAAAACTACAGCAACTGTAACTACAACAACATCATGAAATAGTAATAGGCTTCACTCACCACTTTTTTCTTTCTGTGCAGGACTGGGACTTCGACTTCTGCCTGGAGAGTCCATACCTGACAAACACATATGCACTTTTACAATTATAATAAATATCACAGATTCTTAATACACAAAGAAAAGAAAAGAGAAAAATAAATCACTGACAAAAAAAAACATACAATTCTGTCTATCAGTATTCAATGCTGCAGGTTTCCTTATAATGGAGACAGGTGGTGGTGGGGCAGGGAGGAGGTGGGGGGGGGGGGGCCTCAGAAACAAACAAAGTAAAACACACAGAGTAGGTGTGTATTGGCCTTGAAAATCATTCTCAGCCTCTCTTGCAGAATAGGTGGGGACCTTTATGCAACATATCTATAATTCATGGGGGACAGTTACTGCAGATACAAGTTGTTTAAATAATGAAAACAACTGTGCTAGGCAGCAAACAAAGCACAGTACACAACCCACGGGTGGTCAGAGTTACCACCAGATCATATCATCATTTGTGATTTATTTCACAAAAACAAATGCTACCAATTATTTTTTATTTTTAAGACGCAATGAAAAGAACCTATGCATCACATCCTTCGCGTCCTGGCACTTTAGAAATATTGATTCAAGACATTTTAATAACCAAGTCGATGTTTATGGAAACTGTTTAAGGTTCTGTCGGGACACTGCTTGCATTTTATTATATAAATATTAATTACTTTTACAAGAGTTTAAATGTTCCTTTAGTTCAAGTACAATGACTTGTTAGCACCATGTTAAATGACCGGACATAACTAAGCTAAATAAATAAGTATTAATTGGTCAATTGTACCCTTGGAGCAGGCTATTAAAACAATAACATGATGTGTAATTGTAGGCCATGTGTGTTTGGTTTGGATGAGCTAAAGTTAGCTGCTCTGCTAATACGTATCATGCTAAGCTGGTAGCCATTTGGCTGAAAACACCACACTTTGTCTCCCCTGTGTTTATAGAGAAACTCACTATTCTCATTTTACTATCTTCATCTCTTCAAATATCCTCTTACCGTTTTGTTTAGAGACTTTTAATCCTGTCGTTGAATCAGTGTCGTTCTTATGGCGGAAAACGTCCTACTTTCAACTTCCTCCGGGTCATTGAAAGGTTCCGGATTTCAGAATAAAAGAGAATACAAGTTTGAATTGAGCGGCTGGTTTCGTATCGCCCTCTATTGGTGGACATACTTAGCCTACCTCCAAAGAGAAGCTCTCTAAGTTGCATATTAGGATGGAATGCATATATTTCTCAGGAAACCAAGGTGGTACAGACAGTGCAAATGAAATGTTTTGTAAAGTTAACACGTTCCATGCTTTTTTGAGAAATGTGATGTAGTAGGCCTATCTGTCGGCTGAATGATTCTCATTTAACTTTATTTTTATGCTGCTGTCTAATCCTCGTCTCAGTAGAGTAGGCCTAGGCCTACTTTACCAGTCACCTATGTGGAAACATTGCTATAATTGTGTTTTAACTTGTCTGTTGTATGTCTTTTAAATGGAACTTGACTCTCCTGAATAAAGCCGATTGATAGACATTATAGCCGATTTTTGATGCAATCAAACAACTCTACCACTGGGGGGCGCTCGTGGTGTAGTGGTAAGCGCCACATATATACAGTATAAAGAACATATTCAATTCTGTTCTGGTAAGAGAGTCACCCCACAGAGGCTCGGTTCTCTGTAGCAAAAAATTACAAACAAATTATCCAAAAAAAAAAAAACCTCTTCCACACCCCATAACGTTTGCTAAGAAGATTGAAATGTCTCCATATATTCATCAGGGTTTTTAGGCATGATCATTAGTATTTTCAAAAAGAAACACTTGATGGATATGCACATTTTTTATGGCAGACCGATAACCTTGGCTATAATGTGTATCCCAGCCTGGTCGCAACTCTTCTGAATCTGCAGTTGGAAAGGAGGAAGGAGGAGAAGATGGAGGAAGGCAAGCTGCTCCACATCCTCTTTCTGAAACAAAATTTGAAAAATGAACAGATATAGAAAACATGCTAAATGTCTTCAACATCTAAATCAAATCAAAATCAAATCAGTTTTATTTGTATAGCCCAAAATCACAAATACATTTGTCTCAGTGGGCTTTACATTTCATACAACATGATACAATATGATACAATATGACACTCTGCCCTTACACCCTTAGCTCGGCTGAGAAAAAACTCCCAGTAAAAACCCTTTACCGGGATTAAAAAATGTCTTAAGAAATCTCAGGGAGAGTCGACAAAGTAAGGGATCCCTCTCCCAGGACGGACATACTGCAATAGATGTCATAAGTAGAGAAAATCACGAAGGAGTTTGATCATTGACCAGGTGATTACATGGTAATACTATCTATAGAACTTTACACTTCCTCATATGTTAAAACAATGAGTGTGGTATTTACGTGTATTGGCTGGTAACAGGGCAGAGTTAAAAAGAACAAAACAACAATAATAGAAACAACTAGACAAACTTACATAGTGTGATGCATATGGGTGAAAAACAACAATCAGACCGAGTATGCCAGTTGAAAAAGATGCGTTTTGAGATGGG
The DNA here is from genome assembly GCA_026122265.1 of Ammodytes dubius. Taxonomy (NCBI): domain Eukaryota; kingdom Metazoa; phylum Chordata; class Actinopteri; order Uranoscopiformes; family Ammodytidae; genus Ammodytes; species Ammodytes dubius. The sequence goes on from CM047516.1 coordinate 25,460,389, forward strand.
ACTTGAAAGTGGAAAGGGTGTCAAACTTACGGATGTCTGGTGGGAGGGCCTTCCAAAGATGGGGGGCAGAACGGCTGAAGGCCCCTAGACCCCATTGTGACCAGGAGCTGGATGGAAGACAAAGACCTTAAAGTGTGGATGGGTTCTGGTGATGATGCAAGCTGCAGAGTTCTGAACCAGTTGGAGTTTACATATGGACTTGAGAGGGAGAACCAAGAGAATGGAGTGTGTCAGTAATTAATGCATGATATCATCAGGGTGTGGACAAGGATGGCGGTACTGTGGGGTGTAAGGGACGGGCGGAGGCAGATGATAGAGCATAAATCATGACTTCCTCAAAAGTTAAAGCAATGAGACATTAAAACCAACTGGAGTTTCGTCCTTTTCCTGTATTGCAGAGCTGACACTATAGGAAGAAGTTGTCCACCTTATGAGCGATGGAAGACGAATACTATGTCAATGTTGATCCTGCAATTAAACCTGTCAACCCAAGACCTTCAACCAATCAGACAGGTAAGAGGTTTTGTTGAGTCAGAGTGGGTTATAGAGTGAAGGTGTTCATATACCTCGGGGTCTTGTAAAGAAAGCTGAGCCAGAAGGCAAAGCTCTCGATATACCAGACGATCTTTGTTCCCACCCTCACCTATGGTCATGAAGGCTACAGTCACGACCGAAAGAACAAGATTGTGGCTAGTGTCCGAAATGGGTTTTCTCAGGAGGGTGGGAGAGTCTCTATTAGAGATGGGGTGAGAAGCTCAGTCATTCGTGAGCCCCTACTCCTCCTGAAAGGAGCAAGTTGAGGTGGTTCGGGCATCTGGTAAGGATGCCTCCCAAGGCGCCTCCGTAGGAGCACGTCCAGCTGGAAGGAGACCTCGGGGAAGACCCAGGACTAGATGGAGAGATTATATCTCCACGCTGGCCTGAGAACACCTCTGGATCCCCCAGTTGATGTGGCCCTAGAAAGAGAAGTTTGGGGTCCCCTGCTGGAGCTGCTCGACCCGGGATAAGTGGTTGATGACGAGTGAGTGAGGCTGGCAGACCGATCTTTGATTAAGAATGATATCAAAGTCTGGTCTTATTGTTGTTTCTATGATTGTATTCACTTGTCTTCTCTCTGTTTAGGTCCAAGGAGATTTCATGGAGCTGTTCTGTGTCTGGGTCTGCTGAGTGTCTGCCTGCTGGCTGGACTTGTTGGCCTCGCCATCCACTGTGAGTCTAAATCGCATTAAGGAATCAGAGTTATGATTCCTGGAGCATTTATCTGATTGTGTTTTATTGGGATGTCTGGTTTAGTTCTTTAATATTGTTAGTCTGTCCTCACTTCATTTTCCTTCTGTCTTATTTCAACACATAAAACATGTTTTTTTAAGGACCTAAGCAGGGAACAATTTAACTTCTGTAAATCTAATTCCTGTTTCTGGATATAGATACAACAGGTAGTTTTTGTTCAAGGACTAAAGGGTTCTTGTTTAAGAAACATAATAGGGGGGAAAAAAAGAAGAAATAATCTGTATTTGCATAAATTGTCAGGATGTAGCTCAGTGATTTGAGAGTTTGGCACATAAAAGACAAACAGTAAATAAGATAACATTTCATTCATTTGGGGGAATAAACCATATTACTACACGTACAGACGGCATGTAAATTATACATATATAATTCCATGAAGCCATAATAAAAAAGGGAAAAGATAAAGATTATTTTAATAAATGAAAATAAAAATAAAAATAAATACAAAGAGAAGACCAATAAAAGGGAGATATTAATGATTAAAAGCTGCTTTGAAAATGAATAGATAGACAAGTACATTCTTCATCCTATTACAGATTAAAAGATGCGTTGATAAGGTATGTTTTCAGCTGCAGTTTAAAAATGTCTACTGAGCTTGCCTCTGTCTCTTTTTTGTATGATCTGGTATTTGATTCTGAGATCATGAAATGAACATAAAATTGTCTCTTGTTTGATTTTAACCTATGACTCCAAATGATGTTCAGCTGCAGAAGTCTCCGCTCTCAAAGCCGAGCTGACAGAGCGACTCCAGACCAGTGATGATGCGTTTTCCTCCCTGACTGAAGAGAGAGACATGCTGAATGCCAGCCTTGTCAACATGACTACTAGACTGAGTAAGTACCCTTATGTGAGTGTTATTTGTGTATCTTCCTTGTGTTAATTGACCAATGAAGCAACTCTACTTAAGTGTTGCCATGAAAGCACAAACACTTTTGCACTTTGTGGCCCTTACTCTTGTCTATGTTTCATTGCTTCTTACAGAGCCTTGTCCTGCAGGATGGATGAAGTTCACTCCAAGCTGTTATCTCCTCTCTGAGAAGTCTGATTCTTGGGACAATGCTAGAAACGACTGCAGGTCCATGGGAGCTGATCTGGTGGTCATAGACAGCTCCGAAGAACAGGTACTGTGTATGTGTGTGTTGATATATTCCTAAATGTTTCATAAACCCACCCTCTCTACCATTGTGTCCTCGAGCAAGGCACTTAATCCCAAACTGCTCGAGGAGCACTGCAGTGTACTATGGCCGACACTGTGTGAGGAACCCCTTTTGGAATTTGGTGTTCTGAGAAGGGATATGCGTAAAGACAGGTTTTAATGTAGCCATAACTAGAATACACACAAAACTAATACATAAATATGTGATTTTCTGTTATTTCATTGAACAGGAATTCCTTTATAGCGTCACCAATGATACAGTTAAGGCCTGGATTGGTTTGACTGACAGAGTCAAGGAAGGGACATGGAAATGGATCAATGGAGCTCCACTGTCCCTCGAGTAAGGCATAAAGCTGGTTAAATAAAAACAGAAACACAATAACTGTTGTATGTCTAGACTCTAGTGTATTCACAACTGTTTAATTGACATTTAGCATATTGGCAACATGTTCACTCACAATACACTTTATAAGTAACTAACTATCTATAGCTAACTATCTAGTTATACCAGCAGATGGTGCTGTGGCTCTTATAATCAGACTTCTCTCTGTCATTTCCTATCAGGTCCACATCCCATCAGCAGCACACTGAATAGCAAAGCATGAGTAGGATGTGATCATGTCAAACATTAACAGCCTTGTTTGTTGACCTGTTAGGTTCTGGTTGTCAACACAGCCTGATAATGGAGGTGTAAAATACGGTGAAGAGGACTGCGTCACTATCTGGGCTTCTACAGGAAATTTCAACAACTGGAATGATATTTCCTGCAATAGCAATCTGATATGGATCTGTGAGAAACTGGTTTTTATAATTGGAGATTAAAAGTTTGTGGATAAAAGTGTTGGATGCTTTGCAAAAAAAGTCATGGCTCAATTGAAAACAAGGACAATCATCAGACTTTTATCATTAAGTTAGCTCTAGATGTCCTGTTTCTTCTTGACAAAATGTCCCAAAATAACAAACTTTCCAATATTGCATTGCTAAATTGGACTATTGGCGATCAGTCCATATATACAGCATATCCAATGAACTCAGTTACTTTTTTTAATTCACTTGTTTTAATTGTCTTTTGAATGCAATCAGGGCATGAGAAATGAAATGTTTCTAGTGATGCAAGATTGAAGAAAACCTGTCTTTAAACCATCATCAGTGCACAAGAACTACTGCCTGTATTTGTTCTTTGATTTTACTATTTCTTAAATACAATTTGTACAGTCTAATAATCTACATGTATTTTCTTTATTTTTAGCATCTCTTGCGATTTCTAATGTCTAATCTTGATGCCCCTGTAAAGCACTGAATGGCCTTTGTGTCTGAATTGTGCTATATAAATGAACCTGCCTTGCCTTCCAATATAAATCTGATGCGTTTAATTAATTCAATGCCTTTAAAATACTAAAGGATCTACAGGAAGCCCTTTGTGAACAAGAAGCAATAACAAAACCGCCCCTCAACATCCAATTTGTAATATGAAATATTAACATTGCTTAGGCACTTTTAAAGGGACTTTTACAATTTGTTTGATTTCATTCAAATCGCTGAACCAATTGGGAAAGTGTACAGCCAGTTTGGATACCTGTGATCAGGCCAAACCCTGGGATGAGCTGTGGTTGAAGTGGGTAAATATATTGCTGCTTCAAAGTCATATAAAGAGCATATAGTTAACAGAATATGGAATGCCAGGATCCCCACTGGTTATTAGAAGTCAACAGTTTCAATGAGGCACATTTCAATATTACGTGCAGTAATGTCTTTTATTACAGAATAAAAACATTTAAGTGCAATTCTTTTTGACATGCTGTGAATCAGAAATATTTACAATGTGGATAAAAGAGTTACTAAGTCTACTTCTCTCTGGTAAAGTTCATTTCTGAGGGATTCTTCTTGTGAAATACTTTATTTTAATGCAGTGTATATTGATAGAAGCATTAGAGGCAGTCAGGGACCGGCATCTCTGTAACTTTAAATATGGACAAACATGTTTCTGAGAGTCCAGATGAAAATACATTTGGGCTCCCGATCGGACAAAGTGGCTTGATGGTGTTTTGTGCCCCCAACGGAGTCTTCAAGGCAGCGCTGCCTGGAAGGCTCCATTGGGGGCACAAAACACCAAACACAGACAAAGTGTGATGTAACAAACAGCCCTTTAGCTGTGTGTGTTCAGTTTATACGCTGATGTGTCCCTGGTTCCCCCCATATGTGTTAGCCTCTTGAGCTCAGTGAGACACAGGATGTATATCGGGGTTTTGGTTCCAACATTTGCAATCCTCCTCAGCTCCTCCATCGATAGCTCCATGTTATCTCCTGCAGAGGGCACCAGAGAGCAGCAACACATTACATAAACATGACAGTTTCTACATCCAAAAAGTACACTTTAAAAAGGGTTGAGTCAGCAATTCTAGAGAAAGTTTGTTCAGTAAATATCTCCTCATGATCCACTAACTGTCAGTACTTGTGTATACTGAAATTCCTTCAATAACGTGGACGTCTTGATATATATATATATATATATATATAATATATTATATAATATATATATATATATATATATATATAATATAATATATATATATATAATATATATAATATATATATTAATATATATTTATATATATATATATTTTTTTTAAGATAGATTTTTTTTGGCATTTTCAAGCTTTATTGAAAGTACAGAGTTGAATGGGGAGACACAGAGAGTACAGGGATGACCTCAGTAAGTCCACGGGTTGATTCGAACCGCGACCACTGCAACGAAGCGGAGCCAATATGGTACCGTCTATCCAGTCCGCCACCGGAGCGTCCCATATTTTTTTAACTTATTCAAAATTGATTTAGCAAATTAAAAAAAAAGTATTTAGACAATCTCTCAACTCGTTAACTTTTATCATAAAGGCACCGTTGCACTTACCTGAACTGTCTGCTGCAAACTGGTTGATGTTATGGATGGCCTGGTTGAGGTTGCTGACAGTCATCTGCCTCAGGTATCCGGGTAAACTCTGGAACTCGCTCTCCGACACCGCGCACAGACTGGCAGCTCTGGGGAGAGGAATGGACGGAAGAGTGTGAATGTCGATAGTTAGCCTGCTATCGGTGTATGAATGCGTGTGTGAATGGTAACGTGGGAAAGGAAAACAGGTCTCCCTTGCAAAAGAGTCTTCGGTCTCAATGGGATATACCTGTATAAATAAAGGTAAAAAAAAAAAAAAAGAGGAAGCGTCACAGTTAACACTACAGGCATGAACCAGATCAGCATAGCATAAATAAAACAAAAGTAACAAGATAAGAGGTAAATTAACATAAATAATAAAACTGTAGGAATCAGACAGTAGAGACTAAACTGACCAAATATACATTCACAAATCAACAAATCTTACATTAGTACCGCTTTCAGTAGTTTTCAGAGTTACCTGTTTTGAACTTTTGCTGGCCTGACATTTGGGCGCACCAACGCCCTGGGAGCGGGACTCTTCTTTGACTGAGCCGTGGACAAAAGCTACACCATAAAAAAATTAAAATAGAAATCAGACTTGTTTTAGGTCATAAGATCAAACAAATGGTTTCTTGGAAGGAAGGGAAATCGTTTCAATCTAAAAAAAAAAAAACATCAATAATACACCAGCAACACACCATTGTCTGCAGTTCATTTTCACGTTAGGTGGTAAGATGGGCCACTAAGTGACTAAATTAGACTTACTTTACAGATGTCCTGTGTGACAGAGCTAAGATCGGGCATCTCTGGGGTGCCGGGCTCCTCGTAGTGGGTCCTGATGTGAGGCATCCTCAGACTGAACTGCTGTGTGGGACCGTCCAGCTCCAGGCTTCTGACAGTGGACTCTTTGGTCACCTTTTCATCTTCACCGTTCTTCTGCAGTTTTGCTTGTTTCTGGGAGGTAAACAGGCAGGAAGACATTCAACTAGGACACTCAGGTTTCTCATTTAAAGTAATGTCTAATAAAAAGGAGTCAAATAATAAAATCAGTAAAATAAAGGGTATATTGATAAAATGATGCTTTTTTTTAAATTGATAATATTGATTGTGGATTTGATTTTTTGTTACTTTTTAGGTTACCGTTTTGTGTTTTAATATATTATTATTATTACTAATACAATTGTCCTTTATGACATTGTTTTATCCGATTTTTTTCCAAAAGATAGTTTTAGGGGGATATTTTATTATTTATTTTTCATATATATTAATTTTTCATATTTTTAGTTAGAAAAACTATTCAAATTTTACATTTTATTCAAATTCTTATTTTTTTTTTGGAAAAATGCTTCAATCCAGCTCATATATGTCATACTTAATCATCATTTAACATTAAAAAATGTCAGCATCCAGCATTCACACGCATTTCCTGGTTAATAATACTGATTGTGGATTTTCATTTTTTTTTTAAAGAGCTTTTGCCCTTTTATGGGGATAGTGTGACCTATGAATAATAATTTTAAATATGATTTTACTCTTACACTTCCCAAAGAATTTCCCAAAATGGACTCCAGGACTGGCATCTCTGGCATCTGCTCGTCCTGATCCATGTTATAATTATCTAGCGCGGCGTCTCCCCAGGTGCGTTTTGGGACGGTGTCTCCGTTCTCAGCAGGGTCAGTAGGGATGTCAAAGGTTTGTTTGGTCATGGCCTCTAGCTTCCGTGTACTCTGCGAACACGCAAAGAAAAGGCACCAAAAAATTAAAGACATCATAATAATAATAACTTTATTTTATATAGCACCTTTAAACAAAGTGGCTTTGACATAGAAATCAGAGAGACCTGTCCCAGCGGGCCAGGCACAGGCAAGTTACATTAAAACAGTTTTGCGCAGAAAGGGAGAAGGCAAAACAGTTTAAAACAATTACTAAAAAGATTACAGGAATCCATAAATAAAACACAATATTAAAATAAAAAATAAAGTAAAAACATTTAAATCAGATAAAACGACAATAAAAATAACAAATAAATAAAAATGGACGAACTCACAAAAAAAGCCAGCCTATAAAATGGCTTCTAAATAAAGAAAAAAAAAAAAGTCAAATCATCAGTTATAATTCTAAACATCATCATGGATTCTTTTATACCTTTTTGGTGCTAAACATCCGGTTCAGATATGGGGTTTGAAATGTCGGTGTGGAGGGCTATATCGGCAGCGCCACAGGGGGATTGTGGGTCGCTGTTGCCCTCGGCAGACGTGGAAGACTGAGCGTTTGTCTTTTTGATCTTGAACCCAGGGGTGCACAACACCGGTGGCTCGGGGACTCCAGGGTGTATGCTGAAGCTGATAAGGACAATGTCTTATGAAGGTTATAGCAACATATACCATTTCAATGCTTTACTGCATTTTTTTGCATTTGAAATTTATGAGTGGTACTATGTAGTTTCCTAAAACCATTTTAAAGTTTCATCCACATTTATATTCTTATATATTTTAGACAATGCATATAACAATAAATAAAAAGTTCATGTACATATTTTTGACAAAGTATTTTTTTTCAATATATATATATTATATCGGTAATCAGATTTTTTTTCTGTTTTCTACATATAGTCGTATCAGCCCCAAATCATCCATATCGGTCGGGCCATAATCTTTACCCAACCTACCATTTCATACCAATGTACATACGTCACAGATGGTAGTTCATTATTTGATTTAAGACACCAGTTCAAGTTAGGAGAAAGTTATGAATGTTTCATACCTATAGCAGGGGGTTTGGGCATGTTTTGTGGTTGTCTGTTTAAAAAAGGAAAGGACACTCATGAAGCAGTAATAAGTTAAGTGAGCATAGACTCTTGAAAGTGCAAACAAAATGCTGCAAGTACGCCGCCACGTTGCCAGTAGATGCCAATAAAAAAGGTGATCTACCTGTGCAGTACACATGATGTAATGCTCACTCTGCTCTAGTACCTTTGGGGCTTCTCAGCGTTCTTCCTGACCAGATCCATGGTGAAGTCGTTGTTGAGACACATGGTGTGCTCCGAGATCCCAAAGTGGTGCATCTGTGGCGTCATTAACTCCTCGTCCGTCATCCGCAGGGCGCGTTTGGGTGTCGGGGGCGTGGGGGGCGTTGGCGTGGCGAGTGAGGGGACAGGGAGCCTCATCTCGGGCATGGGGGGCACCTCGGAGAACCCGGCCATGGTTCTCTTCAGCTGGAACTCAGACAGGCCGTAGTCGGAGAGCTTTGGCGTAACGTCGGTGACGGGCGCCGGGCCGGATTTAGGAGTGGAGGAGTCTTGATCTCCAGCCGCCTCCTCTTCATTCTCATCTCCTTCTTCATCTTCAACATCTGAGTCCCGACCTTTGGCACAATTAAAGACACAATTTAAAGTAAAATGGCTACTTTTTGAGAAAATTTGGGATGGGATCAATACTGGTTTTAAAAATGCAATTTATTTTACATATTTTTTTTTTTTTTTAAATTCCATTGTCTTTTTTCTTTATGCAAGTATTCTAAAGTAGCAATGAGGAACATAGGCATTAATTATAACTTTTTAAAAACAGCATTATTTTCACTGATGGTATAGTTTGCTGTTACATGTCATCAATGACCATCGGAGGGAAAATTAGACTATTTCACAAAAATTTCAAAGTTCCTTGTAGTAGGAAGGAACTATGAAAGAAAATACACTTGATAAAAGGACCATTTATTAATTAAAAATGTCTCTAAATATATCTACTAAAGTTCCAATTTTACTTTGCTCTTTTAAAATTAGAGTTGTTGTGTTGCGTAAGCCTTTATAATATTACGCATGATAACCACCACTAACCACATGGTATCATTGGATATACAAAACCCATCACAAACGGTTGAGAACACAATCCCTGCGTTCCAAACCCCATACTTCTATACTATTTAGTATGCCAGAAAAAGATTTAGGATGTCCCAATACATGCACGTCAATTGTAGTATGCTGAAAATACATAAATGCCCCACTAACTCCAATAGCATTTTGGAGTATTCGTCTTTGTTCTTGACATTTCTCAACATATTGAAAATAAAATCTTCCTTATCTTATTTTTTTCTCTCCTGTGGCCCTAAAACTTTTCTGTACTTTAGTATGTAGTGTAATAAAAAGAAAGAGGCAGGGCGCGTTTGTTATTTGGAACGCCGGGAATGTTTTAATACATGTTTCCTCAAACAGGTTTGACTTCCCAGTGCCACCATTACTCACCGGTTGGTCGGTTGGCGTCGCGGCGACCTTGGTAACCGTACTTTTCCCAGTGTCCCTTCAGTGTGTGGATGTCCCCAGTGACCTTCTCCTGCATGACTCTACAGGCCTTAATGAAGCTGTCCACCTCATTCTCCTTCTCTTTCTGCTGAGCCAACTGTTCCTGAATCTGCCCCTGCATGAGGACAGACCAGTAAAAATCTTCTTGAAAAGTTTTAACAGATTTAGAGGGAAAATATTCATCTCCAAACTGGCATGTGTTCTTAAAGTATTTAGTGTTTTAGAAACAGGCTGGATAAGACATTTTAAATATGTGTTTAATGAGGAAATTAATTATTCTACACAAACAATCATTTAATTTGCTGCCAATTAGCACTGAAGCTAGGGTTGAGTTTTCTTAAAAATATGAACAATACTAAATGTTTTGATAGAGCTCGTTTGTGGATTCACCAACTGACACCAGCATCATGTCAACTGAAATAAATAAATAAATAATAAAAAACAATCATATAGGGTAATTTTAACATACTGCATACTGACATGTACGGTGTTTCTGATCAAGGAATATGCTGTGAATGTGATAAATACAAATGAAATCATGTAAAACACCAGATAAATAAGCAGAGTTTGGGTGAGTTTTCATTATAATGTCGTTACCTTGAAGTTCCCGACGTCACAGTTGAGCTCGTGATACGCTCGCATCGCTCTCGCTGTTGTTTCTGAGAAAAGAAAGAACTCTTACTGACATAGTTTTTTTTAAATGAAAAAGGTTATTATTGTTGAGCATCGAGTGTGTGTGTGTCTGTGTGTGTGTGTGTGTGTGTGTCTCACCGCTGTCTGCCTCCTCTTTGCGGTTTTCAAACTTGTCCTGTAGCTTTGCAGTTTCCGTTTCTAAAGTCACCGCCAGCTTCTTCAGCTTGCTAAAGAAACGTGACGTCGGGTCCATGGTCAGACTGGGAGATTAAATTATCCTAAAGTACGTTCAATCAACTCCCTGACGTTTGTTTACTTTTTGCTTCTCTTTTCAATTTTGGCGCCACTTCCGGGTGTTAAGGGAAGCGCCTTCTTCTTCGTTGGCTTTTGTCGCTCCACGTTTGAATTGTTTCATTTGCGCCCCCTGTCGGAACGATTACTAACATTAAAAACAAAACAAAAAATTATTACATCTTTTTTAGAAGTGTTTGAAAAAAAATTAAGATACGGCTATATCTAAGTAATTTTTGGTAGATTGGAATTTCTTAAAATAAAAAGTAGATGTTGGATAAAGCCAGAAATTAACCAAATCTACTGAAATCAAAAAGTCTAGGGCCAACCCATGGGAATACATTTGCGTTTAAAATGACTGATACATTTTCTGATTATATTATTTTAATAACCTTTTATGGAGACCTTTTTATTTTGAATGGTTCAAACTTCAGTGTAAATAACTTTTACTTTTGTGTGTGTTGTATATATGTATGTAGGCCTATATGATATATCATATTATATGGATGGATAGGTGTACATTTAATACATTGAGATAATCAGTCAATACATTAAATCAGCCTCACTAATAATTTATTTAATTTTTGTCTCTATTTCATAACCAGGATTTTGATGTTAAATGATGAAGCCCTGCTGCCAGAAGAGGGAGCTACTTTTTCAGCAAACAGCAGAGGTCAGATAGGTTTAGAGATGCTGCACTGTGCTATGCTTAGACATTCCATTAATATAATATATTGCCTCACTTACCAAGGAACTGCACCATGACAGGCCAGAAAGTTAAATAATTACGAGTGGCTATACACTCTTGAATCTTGGCTTATGTAAAAGTGTCAGCTGGGTGTTGCCAATATCAACAGTCCGTTTTTTAATCAAAAAATGTAATCATGTGCCAAATTACATAAACCATGGAGAGGCAGTGATGTGGGACAAATATTGATGGATTAAATAGAATTTTTACACAAGGGCACATCCAGAGGGTCTTAATAAGCAATTGTTTCTAACTTTCACAGTCTAATGTTTTGCTTTCATTTTCTTGTTGGGTGTAAATATCCATGTTTGTATAAAGAATTTAGAGTTTAAGGTTATTTAAACACAACCAGGTAAAATGTAAATTATAAATGACATTGAATAATACAAGTTACTGTTGTGAAATAGCAATCTGAAAATGATGAGGGGAATCAAAATACCTGAAATTTTGAAAAGTGTGAAGGATAAATGCAAAATTGATACATGGAAATAAATATGAGAACATTTGAAAGAGAAGAAGAGAGAAATTACATTTTTTTAAATATTTATTTAATTTCATACGATTTCTTTGACCAATAGAAAATGGTTAATCTTGTCTTTCCCACATATTATCACAATAAGGAACTATTTAGAGGATGTATTGATGTGTTGAGAGTAAACAAACTTAGCCAAATGAATTATATATGAAGTGGATTCCTGACTCACAGATTCTCTTCCCGTTTCCATTCAAGGCCGTTCCCAAAGGTGTGGTCACATTACATACACAAATATTTGTTCCATTCACCCTTATTCGGCTTTGACCGAGTGTCTCCACCAACAGGAAAAGTTATTATATTTCTGGCTTGTTTCCCCCCCCCCCCCCCCATCTTTAATACATTGTCATACCACTAGCAGAATACAAGCTGTAGTGCTGTACCCTGAAACACTGATCAATAGTTATTTATGACCCACATTAGAAACCTGACACCTTTTCATCTTCAGGGCCAAATGCAGGGAGATTTCAACTCAATCTCTATTGACCAAAATGTCCATTAACGATAACAAATGTAATCCCCCCCAAACTCTCCCATCTCAACTCAGATGGAATGGGTGACAAAAATCTATCATCTTGTCCTTGAGACCAAAGGGGATATATTTACACATCAAATTCTGTTCAAAGGTCTTTGGGTATACATACTACATACCACATGACAGAGCTGTTTGAAGCTCATTTTTGGCTCCATAGGTAGGCGTACTGGGAGACGTGCAAGGACCAAGGACTGATAAATTGCCTCAATTAATTCCGCTTGAGTCAACATTGGTTGGGGCTGAGGACTCACAAGATTGAAAAATGAAAATAAAATGTAGGTGGGGGAAGTAAGAAAGACGTAGTGAGCTCAAACCAGACCTCTGTAGCCCACTGCTCAGGCTAGTAATGTAACGCTACATTAGCTGCTATTATAACACACCTCAAAGATCAAACTGCAGCTGTTGAGTTGCATTGTGGGTAATGCAGGAAGAAGAATGTGTGGAATAAAGAAGACAATTAATTTATCTCCTTCTGTTGCATAGATTTGTACACTTTTTTTTAAACTATCAGTCATGAGTCTGATAATATTTTGTAGTGTGATGTGGAATCTGAAAAGTATTCTTTTATGGGTCACATGGCAACTAATAATGAATGTGCAGAGAATGGAAGATAACTAACTTTGATTTTATTGTATCTACATTTAACAATTGGGAATTTTGTAGTTTTTTAAATGTGGAGAATCAAAATAGCAGATCCTATAAGAAGAGGTAAACTAGCTTTAAGTTCCCTCCTATCATACATCATTTTGCCATGCTACGATTCTCAAGTTCAGAGAGAGAGAGAATTGGTGGTTGGAGAAATCTTATCAGATTGGCTGCTTGTTGAGGAGAGTATAAATATTGGACCAACCGGTGAAGGTCAGTACAAACTAGCACACCACCGAACAAACTGAGGTGAGAACAGGTTTTACGTTGGGTTTATCTGAACACTAAATTGATCTAAAAAAACAATTGTATACATTTTTGTCTGAAATATTGTCTGAAAAATGCTGCTCCATTTATAAGAAAAGTTGGACTAATTGTTTCACTCTCTTTCTAGCTAATTCGTCAGGACACAAAGATCTGTAGCCATGGCGATGTTTGGAAAGGTTTTGGAGCCAGTGGGCCACATGCAAACTGTCAGGTGAGTTTTGTCGAAAAAATATTTTAGGTTTTTACAAGTGCATCTAAATATCTCAGGGAATGCAAAAAAATTATGCAAATAATATAGCTACTGTATACATATGCCAATTTACATTAAAAAATATTAATCTGATTCAATTTTACACATTATATATTTATTTACTGTAGTCATTTCCGGTGCCCATATTGTAGTGTGTGCATACTTTTTGCTAATACTATTGTTAGAATTGTATCATTATAGGCAAAATATGTGGCATGGAGCACATATTCCTTACACTTCGATACTTCTGTTTTTCTTTTCCAAATCAAAGCATCGTAACAAACTGAATTAAGCCCGGGGAAACAATAAAGTAATCTGATGTGTTAAAACATATCTTCTAAATACATTTCACTTGAAGAACAATGTGCGTGTGTGTTTTGTGTGTGTTGTACGTGTGTCTGTGCGTGTATGTATACTGTATATGTGTCTGTGTGTGTGTGTGTGTTGTGTCTGCGTGTATATGTGTGTTACTGTTGTGTGTTTGTGTTTGTGTGTCTGTCTGTTGTGTGTGTCTGTGTTGTATATGTGTGTGTGTGTGTGTGTGTGTGTGTGTGTGTGTGTGTGTGTGTCTGTGTGTATATGAGTGTGGTGTGTGTGTTGCTCAGAGTCCTAGTCCAGGGGATCTGCTCCTACCTTGGCGGCAGTGCCTCAGCAGAGGAGACTGAAGTGGCCAAGAAAGACCTGGACCACATCGATGAGGAGCTGAGAGCCTCGGGGCACGGTCTCCTTGACGACCAGGAGGTCCACCGATTGGAGGATGACCTGGCAGTGGTCTACAATCAGCTGGGCACAGCGGTGAGAAACTGTCTCTGTCTGGATGGGATGTTTCTTAGGGCCAGGGATGACATTTTTACTATTTTTATTATGCTCTTTGAGAAAAAAAGTAGACATTTCGAGAATAACATTTAAATACAATTTTGTGAATTAAGTAAAAAGTTGAGAATAAATTCCAGTGTAAATACACAGCCTAGTCTCTGTAACTGGTATGTAAACACAGATAGCAACATGCCCGTTATCAAAGCCTTAGGCTGTGTATTAACACCAGGTATTCAGCTTTTCAGCACACTCACAGTACGGACAGGTAGCGGGTCGGTCGTGAGGAGATATTCACTGATTTACACAATAAGTGATTTTGACCAAGAAGCATTCTCCAGAATTGCTGACTTCCCTTTGGCCAGATTTTATTTCATCATTCGTGGTGTAGTTTGAGCTGCAATGTATTCTGAGATGAAACTGACCTTGAACCGCCCGCAGCTCGACTTTCTTCCTCCCATATCAAGTTGGATAAGAAACAAAGGGCGAAGGATTTGGTAGCAGTATAGACCAATTAAAACTGTGCGGTGTTCTGTGACCTGCTGCGGCCTCTTAGATGGAACAGCTGAGAGCAGGAGTGTGTGTTTATACAACTCATTTAACTGCAGTCACTGGATTTGGTATAGTTAATAAACACACACAGTTAAGGGGCGAAGCTAACCTTGAGGAGTAACGAGCGATCTGCCAAAATGTCCCTACACACACGGGGAAACTCTGTCAGAGCACATCATGCTACTATGCATATTATGTAAATGTAGATGTGTGGCCAGATGCATGATTGAAGCATCTGTTTAGTGCTGAGAATCGGCAAAAAAATTGAATTGTTAAGGTGAATTTCAGAGTAAAAGGGATAACAGCAGGGTAGAGGATTTAATTCATGTAGATTTTGTGTTTGACACCTTGGGTAAAGGTCGTTTTTTCAGTGATTTTCATTGTGAAAATGCATTTTTATCAAATATTGGGGCCTTTTTAAGAACACTGCAGATTATCCAACGGTGCCTCATCTTAACAGGCTGTGAGGTTTGTTGATTGATTTAAGATGATAAGACACAGTTGTAAATAGGTCAGATGAAATAGCCTAAAGTAGTGAGTCAAACCTTTTAGCAACACAATCATCTCTATACTCTCATTGCAATATACACCTACGGATTTTATCCTGTAAGTGTGTTAAATGGACCCACATCCAAAAGTGTTCGCAATGATTGTTAAGTGTATTTTCAAAAAATAGATGAAATGAGATGTAGAACAACAAAAAGAGACCATCCGTATATTTTGATGTAGCCATTCTGAGTCTCTTTTAGTCTGTGTGTCTCACTATGAGGTGTCAAGGCTCTTTTAAATGTCCAGGAGCCCTCGTCTCATATTCTGAAGGCTGTTTAGAGTTGCCATTTTCATCTATTGAATAATATCAATTCATATTAGTAAAATGAAAATATTGCTGAAAACCATTGCTTTAAATTTGGGCCTCCCTTATTTGAATTCTCCACCCCAGTCTTGCCCTTGCCATAAAATGTGACCTATATTATGCATAATGCATTTTCCATGTTCGTTCAACATTAATATGGATGAATATGGGTGGCTAGAGACTTACACAGTTTGAGAAAAACAACCCTCCCACTTTTCTCCACCTCCACCTTTCTGAAAACCATGTATTCAAACACCCAGTCAGATGTCTCTCCTCCTATAATAACGATAATAATAGCTTAGTTTTATATAGTGCCTTTCAAGAAACCCAAGGACTCTTTACAAAAGTACAGAGGCCCCCCTAAAGGGTGATGAAAGGTAAGCAGTAACACAAGCAAGGACTGAAAAAATAAATAAATAAACAACGAAAAAAAACGGTTGCTAACTGGAAGGGGACAAGGTTAACTGAGGCCAAAGGATTTTGGGAGGGAGAGAGTTCCAGAGGGTGGGGGCTGCGACGATGAAGGCTCTACTGCCAAAAGGCTTGAGGAACAGACCAGAGACAGAGGACCTCAGCTGTACAGAGTGGAGAGCAGTCAGATCCAGAGCCAATCAGATTAGACTGGGCTGTCAGGAAGGCGGGGCTTAAGGAGAGTGACTCTAAAACGGAGCGTTTCAGACAGTGGCCCAAAAGAGGAGATTCAGTCAGCAATGGCACTGTGAGAAAAATAACATATTTTTTCAGACTCGACACCATGACAACAGTTTGTAGTTGAAACACTTATCCTGATAATTAGTATAATATGTTACCTTTAAAAAAAACTATCCTTACTCCGTTGACCACTTTACTTAAGGAAAACATCCTCTGCTCCATGGTTGTTTTCAGGTGCGGGCCCAGTCAGACTTCACTAAGAAGGAGACAGAGGTGTTCCTGCAGTACGTACAGGACTACCGTCTGGAGAGGCAGCTGACCGCGCTCTATAACCGTCTGATGGGCGTGTCTGCGCTGACCGACCAGCCCACGCTGCTGGAGGAACTCATCCTGACCCGCAAGCCCAAACGCTGGGAGCTCAGGGAGTTCTGCGTCAAGGTGGGTGGTGGACAGGGCCGGGCACAGACATTTTGGGGGGCAGGGGCTCAAACATAGATAAATATAGAACATACACAAGTGATGTTCTGTACGTATCTATGGGCTCTAACCCAGTCTCATTGTGGAATGTGGAATATGTAATAGCTAACATTAAAACGTTACACAATTGAAACATTTTTCTAGCGATACTTCGAATAATCTTCGTAAAACTGTTAAATTTAAGATTGTACATATTCACTGAGGGAAGATTATGAAAGTAAAATGCACATTTCTTGCTAAAAATGTTATCATAAACACATTTAATAGTGTTTAATCTAATCCTAAAATATATAATTTTTCCATGGAGAATAAAATATCTGGCTGACATGTTTTTTTGTTTTGACAGAGAGAAACTCAAAGGTCAAGTCATGTATGTTGACCATTAGAAATGAATAGGGGGAAAAATTTAAGTAACTCACAATTTCAAGGCCGTTTTTTGTGAAAAAAAATATGTTTGGCACTGTGGATCAACGTGGCTAGAATAGATTTCACTGTGAGACTGGGTTGGGGGGCTCAAGCAAGAAGAAAAAAGGTCACCTCCCCCACCTACACACACCATCATTAATCACACACTTTGTTCATAACATGGTATAGCAGGTGCATTTCCCCAGGACATCAACTCATTCCGTGCTACTGTAGAGTAGACACATGGTAGCCTCCCTGTAGGGTGACCCACTCCTATGTACAGTATATATAAAAGGCTCATTCTAAGGTAATAGAACAAACAAGATTTTTATTTTCATGCGATTATAAACTAATTCCAACATACTTTTATAATTGTATGTTTAATTTCTCCCAAGTCTGTTCTAAAAAAAATCCAATAAATTCTACACACAGCACCCCTAAGGGCACTTTTGGATTGTGGGGGGCACAAGGGCAGGGGCTCAAGTCACCCTTGGGTCCTGTCTGTGCACAATGAGGAGTTACTGATGGTTCTGTTCAACTCATCTCCTTACAGGGGCCATTAAAGT
Organism: Ammodytes dubius; assembly: GCA_026122265.1. NCBI lineage: Eukaryota > Metazoa > Chordata > Actinopteri > Uranoscopiformes > Ammodytidae > Ammodytes > Ammodytes dubius. The sequence goes on from CM047516.1 coordinate 25,478,276, forward strand.
TTCATATTCTCTTATTTAACGCGTCATTAACCAGAGACAGGCAAACTGCAGCAGTGCCATCATCAGTGTCTGCTCTTTCGTAACCCTTGGTTTCAGATGGGTCGCGTTCTCCAGTCACTTCTGGCTTTGTGGGAACTTTCAGGTTACAAAAATAAAAACTAAATACTTCTCTCTGTGTTGTCCTCTTTTAATTATGGCCAATACGACAACACAGCACAATCATGATAATGTGCCCAGCTCGCTCACTGCGATATTCCCTACTTGAACCAAGCTGGGTAGAAACAAATACCTGTCCAACGCAATGATAATATAATATCTTATTTAAACCTGAAAATATATAATGATATATTAGTGATAATAGAATAATTATTGTTAACAGTATAAATTTAATAAAAATAAAAAGTATACAAAATAATGTGAATTATAAGGTATCTTCTTAACATTACATACAAGAAATATAAGGAATTATATCAGTGGAATTTTATCAAAATAATACTAATTTACTCAATCTCAATAAGAGTTTATAGTAGAAGCACAGCTAGATTAGATGCAGTTTCCAGACCAAAAGATAGAAACATGGAGGTCCTGCGAGGACGGAAGCGGCTGCATTCATCTTCTTGGTATAAAAATAAACTGAATATTTAATTCAGCAGAGCGGTGACCTTCTGTTGTCTTTCTTGTGTGTGCTGAGTCGGCAAATTCCCTTTTCCCTATTCTGTTGGTATGGGAACAAACTTCTAATTTTCTTACTCACTAAAAGGAGCCAGAACAGACAAGGTCTTTAAGTTAAAATTAAAACAGGGATTTTAATGAGATGTGATTTAATGGGCTGTAACCCAGGGATCTATTATAAGAGGGTGTAACAGCAATGTCACCAGTTTGAGACGAACAAAAGACAGTATTTGCCTTATTGCATGAGGTGAAAAAGAGATTTTTTTTCTATTTCTTACATAAAAAAGAACACAAAATGCAAATGAGTGGATAGTCGCTGATTCAAAGGTAAAGTCCACTGAGACCATCTGCCCTTGTGCCCTTGAGCAAGACACACATAAAGACGGTCAACTGTGAGATGAAATGGACCTTAACAGACAATGAAGAAGTCCCAGGTTTAGCTCGTTATGTAAAAGTAATTATGTAATATATCGTTTGAATATATTTCTGAGTATGACCTTGCTTGGTTGGAACAGCGTTTAGCCATATGTTTTATCTGTATGTAAGATAGTTTTAAGGACAGTTTAAAGAAAATATATATATTTTTTGCATAGATACCTAGATTATAAAGCGCTGTTTCCCAGGCCAAACTGATTATTATTGAACCATGTTATTTATAAAACTTAGTTTAAAAAAGCGATAAAAACTTCACAAAACTAAGGTTAAATAAAATAAAAAAATAATAGAAATTAAAATTACAGTATTAGAAAGGTACAAATATATTTCAAAATTAATAATATGGCAACATTAAATCAATTTGATTATTTGGAGGGACAACAATTGCTTTACCAATGAATAAAAGATTTGTGATTTAGTGTGACAAAGTTAATTTGTACATTTTATTACATCTGTTCCCCACTTGAATTGTACAATACTTATGTAAACTATCTAACTAACTAAAAAAGCAGGCCCTAATGCACTGATAACAGTCTCTCTCGCTCGCTCTCTCCCTCCTTTTCGGCATGGCATCATCCGTCTCTTCGGAGTCTATCAACTTGTAGTCCGATCAAACTTTATTCAAAGGTAGCTAGTCCATAATTCAAATAAAATTGTTTTCTAATGAAAAAGTCCAAAATTGGGGCTCCTAGAGCGATATTTCAGTGCTTCTTAATTGTTTCAAATAAAGGTTTGCCGCAAAGTCGCAGATTAGCCTATTTGACTGCACATTACGTGTGTCCTTTCCCCCCTCTGAGAGCTACTTTAAAGAATACAAATGAGGGAGAGAGCTACTTGTGTAGCCTACATTATTTGTAACGTTTATTCAAATGGCAAGTTTGTATAAAAATCCAACTCTTTGGAATTATAATCTATCAGTGATTCGCATGCAGGCACAAATATGCGGGAGAACACGAAACAAGTGTGTCGGAATGGATGTATGTATAGACTAACCTTTTATTTGTCTCTCTTCTATGCAATATTCATGTAAGGTTAAAACAATAGACATAACCTCCCCCCCCCCCCCCTCCCCCCACACACAAAAAAAAAGTTGGGATGGCGGTATAGGCTACTAAAAGGTGTCGGAATGGGGGGTTGTCGGAATGTCGGAATGGCGGCATGTCGGAATGGGGGCATGTAACCCTTTTAAACATATTCTTGAGCTCTACCTTGGGTGGACCAGCATATAGCCTCATGTTTTACTCTGTATGTGGGATCGTTTAGAGGCAGTCAGTGTAAAGAAATTGCAGAGTGTTGTTGTCATTGCTGTGCAGACAGGAGGACAGGCAGTTTTCCTCCAAGAAATAGTTCAGTGATCAAAGGGCTTTGGAGGGTGAGGGAGCCAGCCTCAGCGGATTAGCCTTAAAGCTGCAGCAAGTTCCGCTTGAAATTGGTGCTGAACCAGTGACATGTTTGTGTTGTGCTCCTTCTGCTGACTGGTTTGCATAAATGCATTGAGTGAATGAGTTCTATAAAAGCTGTGCAATCATTGCTTATCATTCAATTCATTCTGTGTTATGAGATGAACAATCTTAAAGGTGGAGTCAGCGATTATGTAGAAGGCTAGTCAGGCTAAAATCAGTGAATTTCTCTTCACGATCTGCTACCTGTCCGTACTGTGTGCGCGCGCGCTGAAAATAATGTAAACAGACAGCCTAGGCTCTGTAAAATGGTATGTAAACAAAGGGTATGTAAAACAAAGGGGACCCACCATAGCTAGCAACATGACCGTCTCGCCTAGGGTGCAGAGCAGTAGTAGAAAGGGCAGCTAGCTAGTGATCAAAGTCACAGGAGAACTTGACCTTGTGAAGCAAAGGAACCACAGCTTTGTTTCTTTAACCTTTAAGAACATATCATGAATAAACAATTTGTATTCGATAAGGCTTTTTATCCTTCGCTGGCACAAGAACACAGGCTATGTTTTTTGCTGGTAAATCAGATGAAATAAACATATTTTTTTTAAAAGAATAAATTAATAACTGCACATATTTAGTTTGACATCTGAAATCCTCTGTGACATCTCTTAAAGGTCCCCAGACACAGGGACAGCAGTTAAGTGTACTAACCTTGGATAACCTGATCTCTGTCCGTGCACTGAGATTTTGACAAGTGCATGGACTATTTTGAGGAAAGACTCTAGAGGCCAAATGTTCACTCCTCTTAGAGAGAATGAGCCAAAGCAGTCCTAACCAGCCTCTGTTCTGCTGGAAACATGAAATATTCTGGACACATTTTTGAACTCACTTTGGTTGATCCCAGATGAATTGATGTGCTTCTTAAGACAACGCCGTGCCATAAACAACTCATTAACGCTGTGCTGAGCTACATATTGATACAAACTTAACCCAGATCTTACAGCGGAAAGGAGGGTTTTAATTAGTCAGGATGCAAAAGATCAAAATGATGTTCTTGGGCCAAAATGTTGCTTTCTTTGCAGCGCTAAGAAATGTATGTTTCTGCTCTATTCTACTAGGAGTGTTCGGACCAAACAGTTCAAGGAACTTTTTGAGAGGAATTGTCTCTGAAGAGTTTGTGGGGAACTATCTGCTTTTAATGACTCTATATTCTGTTTGCATTGGCACCGTTAAATAGTAACCATTAGTAACCAACTCACCCGAAGTGACGTAAGCCGGCTGGAGGTTAGTCATGACTTACAACTTAACTTTAGTGACAGACGAGTCATCAGGTTCTCATCAGGTTGTTTTTAAATGGCGGTCGTTGGCGCCTGATTTCGATCAATCAACGTAGACTTATAGTTCCTCTGGTGCCAGAGTTGATGTAAGAACGATAAGAGTTTACAGTTCCAAAGTTAAGTTATCTTCATTAGTCAATTTACACGAGGCCATTGCCATTAGCTATAGTACAGCGCCCCTGGAGCAGTTTTGGGGTTAAGTGCCTTGCTCAAGGACACAATGGTAGAGATGGTGGGCACTGTAGATGAAATACCTGCCACCACTAGTTTTACTACTAACACCATCCTGTCCAGTGACTGGGATCGAAACAGCGACCACATGGCTACTGGTCGGCCCCTCTTCCTCTAGGCCATCCTACCATCCCTGCTTTGCAGAATGCAGATGCAATACAATGTTCAGTCCCTGGAACTACCTGGGGTCTGAAATGGCCTTTGTCTAACTCATTTGTGAGCATAGTTTAAAAGCTTATTTTTTGTCCTTTTATCTCCTCTTCCTCTCCACAGATAAACTTTGTCCTGGGCACGGTCTGCTGTGCCTCTTCACCAGGCGTCTCTGACGGGCCGAGACCAGGCTCTGCTGATGAAGACCTGGTCTGACCGCATGGCTGCCCTCTACAGGAAGATGAAGAACTCAGGAGGCCGTTGCCTAGGTTAGGTTTGTCCCCTTCCATTTAGCGACCAGTTTTTTATTTTATTTTAAAGGTGCTAGAAGGAACTTTTAAATATTTCTCACCCAGGAACAACAGCTGGCGTAGTAAATACCCTACCCCTTTTGTCCAAATGGGGTGCTATAATTCAATTAACTGAAGTCTGGAGCACCTTTAGACAAAGCTATTATTATTATTTTAGGTTACTTCCTGGAACAGGCGGAGGAGGACGTAAGGCAGCAGCTGCAGAGGCAGTGGATAGCCGCGCCCCGCCCGAGGAGGCCGCCGGGAGCATTCTGAAAGCTCTGGAGAAGAACTACGATTGGCTGCGCTGGGCGGTGATGCTGCATCCGCCCGTGGGACCCGTTGACGAAGACGGGAAGGACCAGGAGACAAAGGAAGGAAAGGAAGGTACTTTTAACTTTCGTCTCATTCTTGTTACCGATCTTGTTTTGTTAATTCAATTGGATGCTTAATGGTTGTATGCGAATTGTATGTGACTGTGTTGGTTGGTTGTGCCTACTTTATCATAGTGCTGCTTTCTTGTCCAAGCATGTACAACACTTTCATCATCCAGTTTAAGCCCGCCCAGAACCCCATAAATAGGGCTTGGCCTGCCCATATCAGATAGTACTATTTGATTGGTAGCTCCGGATTCTCCAACATAGTTAATTTGCTCCAATGGTTTGTGTCCAGACCAGTAGTCTGAGCAAATTGTAAATTTGCCAGAGGCAGGTCTGGATTTCCAGGCCACTCTCCATGGCCTTACCTGGAAAAACAGTTTCTGACGTGAAATTCAATACTTAAAAAGGCCTTATTTTGAGAATATTAAATTCAATTCTTTTTTTTCTTATGCTTTTTAAGACACTGTGAGTACCCTGGAAGGTGTGCTGGCAGAAAAGCAGCCCGGCAACAACTTCATTTCCGTGGCGTCCGAGGCTCCGATCCCGCACGTGGTGGCATGTTACCGCGAGACGCCCACGTCGCTGGACAAGAGCCGCATCCACCAGCTGATCGTGGACCTGGAGTGGAAGATCCCCAACCCTCCGCCAGAGGTCTACGCGTCCATCGAGGAAGACCCGGGCCGGGCGCGACGCTACCTGGCCTCACGCATGCTAACCAAGCTCCAGGAGGGGCTGGGCTCAGGGGTGGCAGTTCACGTGGTGCCCGGAAGAATGGAGATGAAATGCAACTTCCCCGCGGCCTCGTTCTACCTCTACGAGTACAAACACAGGCTGGCCTCGGGCACCGTGTGTGTGTTTGGATGAAAGAGAGGGGGATGTCATGTCTCAGCAATCATATTATATATGAGTTATTGGCTTCATTCTTGTTGGTTTCACAGTGGCAGTAATAGTGTCTTGTGTTATATTAGGTCCAAATAAACGTCATTTTGGAGAAAAATAAGTGATGAGAGTTTTAACCGTTTTTTAAAAGCAAAAATCCAGTTTATTACAACTTGGGTTTTATATCCAAGCCATCCTTTGGGAAGCAGCAAGGATGGCGATAGTAGTAGTCAGGCAGTAGGACAGTTACACACAGAAATATATCAACAAATATTGATTCAATTGCATACAATTTTATACAGACATTTATGGAGAAAATTATAATGGCTTTGGTGAACAACAATATTTTTTTATCTAGCGCCACAAGGTTAAAATTACTCTTTGCAGGATAAATAGCCTATTGTTCAAAAAAAATGTTTTAATTATTGACAAATGTTAGTGTAATAATATGAGATGGTGAACATGACAAACATACCTTCTAGAACATCAACATACTGACATTAGCATCATATTATGGCTGAGATCTGGGAACAGGGTGAGAAAGGTTGTGTTTATACGTTTAGCCTAATGATATTATTGAGGTTATATTAGGTTATATTGAGGTAAAACTAAAGGCACATTAAATGCAATGTTCATCATCTTGCATTGCACAAGGAAACTGCTAAGTACTGATCAAAGTTGTATGAACTAGTGACCGACCGATGTGGGGTTTTCAAGGGCCATAGTAGGTGGGATGATTGCCGATATACAGTAGCCTACCTGTAAAATGACACTTTTTTTTGTTCTTTTTGCATTTGATAAAATACGATTTTTTTTTAATAAAAATGACAAATGGAAACAAAATTTAACTTAAAAGAACATTTATTACAATGTAGAGACAGAAAAATATTTGACAATAAAAAAATGTGCATTCTCTATTCATTGCACTTGCTCTTCCCTGGCGTAGGATCTGTACATTATTGCCATCAGTAACTTCTGGATTTCGGTCCAGCCATCTGTCATCATTAAAATAGAAAAACATACAAGGTAATAATTTGGGTTAAAAAATAAGAAAGAGCTAACATTGGTCCTCAGAAGCCACACTGACGAGGCAGCCTGCAGTGTCTGCAGACATTGCAGATCTAAAAAATGCCATTAATCGGCCCAAACAATCAATCTACCTCTACTATGAACTGTGACGGATGTTCGAACAGTTGGGTTATAGTTGTAAAGTTTAGTTTGTTTAAATACGTAGAGCTAAAATGGGAAATGGTTATTTTTGCAAGGATGCTTTGTTTCCCAGATCATAGCAATGAATTCTTAAGATACAACAATATTATTATTCATTGGAATGATCTCCAAAACAACAGGAAAAAGCCCCAAGTTGTATGAAACCAGAATTTCCCTTTAAAGTTTGCAGAATCCTAACGGTTTTGTCACTGATATATGCATTGACCCTGCAAACATCAATGCTACATTGCAACAACAACAACAACAACAACAACAACAACAACAACAACAACAACAAGGAAGCATAGTTCAAACGTTGGACCCGTTTCTTTACTGTTAAGGTCTTTGTTTATTATTGCTTTTAACAGATGGATCAGAAGACAGAATATTTCCCAGTCAGAATAAAAATAGTCAACGCTCTATAATTGTTCATTTCCGTCAACGAAAGACTGTCCATTTTGTGTCCAGATGACGAATCAGCCACGGTCCTTCCACATAAAATGTCCTGGAAATATATATCCATATTGGTTGTCCTTTCAAAAAGTAAAATAGTCCAATACAATGTTTTTTTGTTTGTTGGTGTTAAGCATTTGCATCATCAAGGTGGAACTCTATAATCTCCTTTTTGACATCTTGGAAGTCCTCAAGCGCCTCGTAAAAGTCGTCAAAAGTCAGAGAGAAGCACTGGCAGTCGGTTAATGCCTTCACCGTGGCCAGATGCTTGCCTTTGGTAAGCACACAGTTTTCTGTTGGAAACCGAAGAGAAGTGTTTAGTGTGTGAGTACTCCACTAAACTCTAATGACGGGATGGGATCCGACAATTAATCCTAAATTAAATAACGTGGATTTAGCCCAGTCGTTTTTTGGAAATCCCTCTTAGCTCAGTTGAGGTTGGCTGCCAAAGAGATTAGGACATGTTCCAATTTAAAGCCAGAGAATGAATTAAATCCCACAAAAAAGTGAAAAATTGATTCATTCACTTTGGTTAGACTGTGGTGAGAAAAAGAAAATGATTCTAGCTCACCAATGAGAACAATTTCAAGCTAGCAAAGGTGTCCTGTGTTTGTGTGTTGTGAGAAATAAATCAATAAATCAATCATTAATATTCATAATCAAATTTAAAACCCACCAGAATGGATCACTTTTTACAACCATTCCATACAGTAGTAGGGCCAATATTATCAGTACATTAAAAAAATATATATGATTAGTGAACTAATTAGTAAATTACTAAATGTCCAAAGAGTAGCTTTTATTTATTTCCTGTCCAGTTAGTGTCGTTTTTATATTTCAGAGTTTTGAAAAAAATCTTGAGTTTTTTTCCAAAAGCAATGGACCAAAAATAACAGAATTATCTTTTCCTAGAAACATAATCATAATCCCTCTTTCTGTACATCATCCAAACAGCACTGTTTTAATAGAGACTCTAGTTCAAGTGAAAACAGTTCAACGGGAGATTTAACTGATGTAGTCTTAATATAAAATACTCTCCAATCCCCTCGCCCTGCAATATAAAATCTTTGCGGACAATTCCATGGCATTATTTTCAATAAAAGATATATTTCAACCTTGATATTTATTTGCGCTACCGTTGAACAACTTTGATTGTAACTATCTTTAACCAAAATGCTTTATAATTTTTAAATGTAAAGACAAAATATCAAGTAGCACCTTTCACTAATTCTGTAACACGTGAGCAGTGTGTTGTTGTGACAGACTGTCCTCTTGCTTTAGGTAATGCAGATGTTGCTTATAGCTCTTTTGGCTTACGTAAGGTAAAAATAGGATTTTGTTTTGGTTAGTTCATATTTTTCCAGAGGCATTAAACAATCTGTTCACATTCTGACAGCATATCAAGGGCCATTTTAGGTGAAAAAAAAAAATGTGTTGAGATGTGGGGGAGGGAGGAAATACTCTGATAAATCTCATGCGTTACAAGAAAAACACTCGGATATTCTTTTATATATAAGCGGAAACAAATCATAATCATAAATAATCAAATCCCAAATCAATAAACAAATCCCAAATTCTAGAGAAAACAACTAGGATATTCTGAGATTATAAAGTCATATAAATCCTGTTGTTTTCAATAGGCAAAATTCACAGTAATGTGTTTTTAACGGCCGTATGCTTTTGTGATGTGTGTGTACTTAACACAAGCTCAGCTTAATGAAGAATAGAGGAGAGGGTTTACCTACAGGCTGTAAAGCTTTCGAAAAAGAACCCACGTCCTGACGCACATGCTCAAACTGTTCTCATAAAATGATATGTGGTTCTGTTAAGTATTAAGTGCTTTATATGGAGCGCATATTGTACCAGCCACAATCTATTAAATGTAGTGCTACTTTCCTCTGTCAGCCCACGTCACAATGGCAGCAGACTGTAGTGGTCAGAGTATATATGAGTCTATGCTGTGACAACGTGCGCTAAATGACTTAATAACACGTGCATTTAATCAAAGACATTATGCAAAAGTAGGCAAATGATGCGTAAATACCCCTCTTCCTGTGATTAGTGCGGATGGGGTTCACACCAGAGATGATCCGCTCCAGAGTTCACGTGCAAGCGGCCTGAGACCATCTCTTAAAGCAGAGCAGAGTTCAGTTGTTTAGGAGTCTATGTTCAAACTAACCCAAATGAACCGCACCAAGGGCTTAAACGCTCCAGGGTTTGTTTCAACCGCACTAAACAAAGCTGGTGTGAACACGCCCTTAAACTCTTATAAGTTAACTATATTATCAACTTCCAGATGTTCTTTCTCTCCCTTCTCTGCCACTTCAAACTGCCTGACTATCGCGGTTTGGAAAATTCGCAATCGCAATTTTTCACACCACCGAATCATGCTCCAAAATAATCGATAATAATATCATAGAGTCCAGCTCACCTCCGAAGAAGTCTCCGTCACACAGTTCCCTCTCGTAGGACTCTGTCTCCATGGAGACCTGTCCGTGGTCGATGAAGAACATGCGGTCTCCGGGGACGTGCTCCCTGACGATCTCGTCTCCCTCCATAAACACCTCGTAGTCCAGTCGCAGCAAGATGGCGTTGATAAAGTTTTCATCTTTGTTCTGAAATATCGGCACGTTCCTCAGCAGTCGGCTGCACATCACCACCAGGATTTGCTGCAAAATAAGTACAACAACTATAATGTTTGCACTTTATAATATAATGTATGAGATTAAAACCTCTGGAAACCTGGTCTAAAACATTAAATAAATCAATATATGATATCAAAGTTGGGTGTCTCAATAAGGTTTACAAACATCTGATTCAAAATAAATAATATAAAACTCAGTAAAAATAACAGCTTTTTTTACTGTCTAGAGACTGTTTGACAGGACTGTGTGGGCGTGTCCTATCAAACGGTCTTCATGGCAACAGTGATTGTTTTTATAGAACGTTCTAGCAAAGAACTGCCGTGATTGGTTCAAAATGATTGTGTAATAAGAACCAGAGCATAGCACGCTGCATCTAAACCGAATATCTGTAAAGTTTATCAAACTTAAATGACGATATCTTTAATTTGGATTGATAAATATGCCCATAACTCTTTTCAGATGCTTACAAATATCATGCAACTAACTCCTCACATTACATAGTTAGAAGGATTTTGTAGATTTGGGTTTACAGGTTCTTTAACATTAAAACTAGCATTAACCTCTTAGCACCTCATATGAACCAGAGCTGTACCTCTTTAAGAGCTGACGACACTGTATCCATGACGTCTTTCTCCTGAAACCACTTCCCTCCGTAGCGTGCCTGGTAGTATTGGTTGATCTTAATCTGCAGCTCCGGTGGGAGCTTCATAAAGGTCATGTAGTGCTCCAAACGGCTCATCTGAGGAGAGGCACAGTGTTTGTTAGTATCCTCATCCCGGTTCCATCACAAAATGCCATGCTATACTATACACCCTAAGTGGTCGAAGATACATGTTTAATAATGTAACATAAATGCCCAGACAGACAGACAGATAGATAGATAGAAGTAATAGATAGATAGATAGATAGATAGATAGATAGAAGATAGATAGATAGATAGATAGATAGATAGATAGATAGATAGATAGATAGATAGATAGATAGATAGATAGATAGATAGATAGATAGATAGATAGATAGATAGATAGATAGATAGATAGATAGATAGACAGACAGACATACGACAGACAGACAGACAGACAGACAGAGACAGACAGACAGACAGACAGACAGACAGACAGACAGAAGACAGACAGACAGACAGACTACAGACAGACAGACAGACAGACAGACAGACAGACAGACAGACAGACAGCAGACAGATAGATAGAATAAGGACCTTGCTCTTGTACTCCTTGGAGGCTGGGTCGACGTTGGCGATCATGGTTGTAGCGTTTGCCACTAGAACGGTGTACATCAGACAGCCCGACACCATGCTCACCATGACGATCCACATTTCCACATAATCTGGACAAAGAGACACAGACACAAAATGGTGGGTATACAGTATATGTCTTAGAATTGTTGATATGCCTGTTCTGGTGTTTTTGTGAAGAAAAATCTATAGTTCTCACTGGTTGGTGCGTCCATAGAGCCATAAGACAGGGCTATCATCTGGGACAGCGCTCTGAAAACACCCCAAGAGTATTTGACGATCACTGTGGCATTCTGGAAGAAATATTTTCATCATTAGTGATACTTTTTATAGAACTGCAGCTTCTCAAAAAACAACAACAACAACAGTTCCACACTGCTGACACTTAAGACTGTGCTGCCAGGGATACCTGATTTTTTAATGGTACAAAAACACTCATAATATGTCGATTGTGGTGAATTTCCATCATCGGGATAGTCATAAATATTTGATGCACAGTCCATATTCATTTTTCTGATGTGTTTTGATTTGCCTCAAGGGGATCGTTCCATTCATTCCTAAATTCTTAACCTGACACCATGGCTGAGTGGCTTATCCATTGAATCCCATACCAATTAGTTTTCTTACTAAAAGGTTTATTGATTGTGATTCACAAAAAAAGGTGTGTCCTATCTGTGATGTTATACAAACAAAATGTAAGTTAAAGTAATTCCTGTGTTTTAAGAAGATTATCGTGATAATATCGCATTTCTCAATTATTTTGGCTAATTGTCCTGTGCCTACTGAACAACTTAAAGCTCAAACTGCTTTGGTATTTTTAGTTGAAAAATGACTGCGATTTAAAAATTGATACATAAAAGGTGCTCCCAGGAACTTTCAGTTTGTGTTTAGTCTTGCACCCCCTTTGGACAAAAGTGGTAGTGTTTTACTATGCCAGCAGTTGTTTTCTGGGTGATCGTACCCATGACAAAGGCATGAAGAAAAACTATATAAAAAAAGCATCATTTGCACTGATTGATCTGTTGTTTGCTGTTACATGGAAATCAGAAGGAAAAAGCACCTTTGAATAGTTGAGGACTCATTTTAACACATCAACGTAAAACAACTTATCAACAACAGCCATCACTTATACTCTTATTTGTCTAAAGCTGTGCAAAGTGTTGTAAAAAAAGTTCCTTTCACCATGAGTTTTTCGTTGCGGACCCAGCAGTCCTGGGGAAACTCCTCCAGCATGGGGACAAAGTACTGGATGCAGCCGTTCCAGTGACACAGCAGGAAGATCATCATGAACAGAGACAGGATGCGGAAGAAGAGACGCATCACATCCAGGTTTGCATTCGACACCTTTCAGGGAGGAGATGAGGACCAAATGTGACTTCATGGCATCGGTAAGAAAATCACACATAGACACACACCACCATCACACACACACAACACACACACAACACACACACACACAACACACCCCACACACACACACACACACACACACACACACACACACACACACACACCACACACACACACACACACACACACACACACACACACACACACACACACACACACACAACACACACACACACACACAAACAGTTCATTCGGGTTGCCTGGTTGGCAGAGATAATTCCGTAAGGATGGCGAACCCTAGAACGTTATGCTAAGGCATAAAGACAGACATGTTTGCCAAGCGAACAAGATGCAACACCAACAGCCCCAAGACTCCAGAAACTTCAATACCAGTTAAAAAATGTCATTTGTGGAGAGAGCTTTGCGTATTTCGGAAGCCTTAATGCACCATCACACAAAAGGGCATTAATGCAAGATTTGGGAAAACAACGTCAAATCAAACCCTAATGTACAGCTCCAGGCAACTTCTGGCATATAAGATTACAACTTTGTAATTATAGAGGAAAACCAAAAGCCAAAATGTCATCGTTACTGAAACACAGACATGGCTGAACCATGAGATGCAAATGGAGGCACTGATATGGACTCCTTAAAGAAAAAGAAAATCTGGAAGACCCTTCCTCTCAAAAAAGCCTGTCTAATTATTTCTTGAAATAATATATTAATTCAACTAATGTGTCGGTTACATGGGCTTCTTTGGTTGCTATCACTCATTCTTTAGATATAGATATAGCCTATTCTCTTTTTGTAAAGTCATTTTTTTTTTTTTTAACCTTTATTTATACAGGTCAATCCCATTGAGACCGGAGACTCTTTTGCAAGGGATTCCATTTATACGTTACACGTTCATACACCGATAGCAGGCTAACTATCGACATTGACACGAGGCAAGGTGGGTGAAGTGTCTTGCCCAAGGACACCCAAAAACCATTTACGCAAGTGCCAGGGCGGGGATCGAACCGCCATATATTATGTACAGTATGTATGTATTAAAGTGCACTGTCACAATGTAAACTCCAGGACCCCAGAAAGAATAGCTTCTAGCTATTATAAGACTAAAAGATTAATAACAAGTGGCGAGCTAGCTGAGATTAACTTCACTTTGGGGAAGGCTCAAACTGTTTCCTAGTATCGGAATGATGCCAGAAGCTTCCCACTGTGACCTCATGTCCCACAACAGACAAAGAGGATTATTTGAAAAAACAGATGTATAGTATCTGTGTGAACTAAAAAAAAAATAATGATTTAATTTTCCAAAGTGAAAGGGTCAAATAAATGGCTGCCATTAAACCAAAACATACGCCAACAAAGATTAATCTAAGCCACTATAGCAGCAGACTGAGAACTTCCTACACATGGATTTATTATTCTATGGATTTTTCTTTTATGAACTGATGCCCTTTTTATGCTTTTTAAATGCCTTTTTCATTCAGTTGATCTTTAACAAATATCTATTGCTTTCTTTGCAGCGCCTGGGGTTAAACAGCACTTTATATTTCTTCTGTATTTAAATTTTATTATCAGTCAAGTCTACATTAATTTTTATCTATTTTAATATGAAACTTGTAATTCATGTCATTGTATCATTGTAAGCACTGCATTTCTTGTATGTATGGCGCAATACAAATAAAGTGTATTAGCACTATATTTATATCATTGGATTCATGGGTCTATGGTTCATATATAGATATAACGTATTCTTTTTCATTATCAAATTACCATTGGACATGATCAGAGTATGTTTGTTTCCGGACATTTCTTGTTTTTCCGATCGGTATTTTGTTACGTGTAATTTAGACCAGTACATTACAATGCATTGTGATGGTGTTGTTTGACAAATGACATTGTTATACAGTATGAGTTCAAAGTCAGAATAGATCTGAAATCGGAGCTGTGTCTGGTAAGGGTATATCATCTGCAGCAGGCAGGAGAGGATGGTTGATTGAATTTCAAAGGGGGAGATGTGAAGTTTCAACTCACTTTCTCCACTTCGTTGAAAAACCTGACGAGTCTTGACACCCGAGCAAGTCTTATCAAACTCAGGATCCGCACAAACATCAGTATCCTCATCATCTTCTTGGTCTTGGACGGGTTGTCCTCGTTGTAGTATTGTAAGTCCTGGGATAATAAAAATAGAAATACAGATCCTCAGTTATTGTTGGTATGTTTCTTGTTACCGCCATTGCATAATAAATTATTAAATGTTTTTGCTGTCAAATCCTCGTCTCAGTACTGTACGATACCAGTCATTATGTGGAAACATTGTCTTTTTTTATCTTTTTTTTAACTTGTATGTGTGTTTCCTTATTGTGAGTCTCTTCAATAAAGCAACATATACAGTATATATATATATATATATATATATTAAATAATAAATAAATTTTATCTGACGATGGGGAGGAAGAGGTATGACAAAATAAACTCATAAATAATCCAAGTCCAGGAAGTCAAGGTTGGCAAGACGCATAAAAAGTTCAGCAATGTGTGTCATCTCGAGCCTCCTCCATGATGTAGTGACACAAACAGAGTGTCTTTGTATCTCTTAGGGTGTCTTGCCCGTATGATTAAAAGGCCTTTTTAGATTTTTGAAAACCAACCTTGACTGTCTGGACTCGGATTATTGATGACATTTGTGTTGGTCATAACTCTTCCTCCCCCTTCCGTAAACTTAATTCCCTTCCATGAGCACCGCTGGCTTTGAAGGATACCAGAAGCATTACCCTTTATCTGCACGTGCCCTCTCTGGAAACTCAAGGTCACTGTATAATGAAGAAAAAAATCTAAAAGCTCTAAATCGATACATTTAATCCTACACGTGTAGCGCCTTGGTATGCTAAGGCTATGTCAGAGAAATGCAAAGTCTCTGGTTCAATTATAGATTCCAATCTTTGATGCACGACATTCCCCACATTTCCTGGCACTTCTCTTACTAAAACTGTCCATTCAAGGTAAAAATACCCCAGAAACATATTGAAAAAAAAAACAATAATCTTAATAAAAAACTAAATGCAAAGTTAAAATGAATTACATAGTTTGCATAACGAACCATTCGGGGATAGGCAATGGTAAACAGATGGGCTTTGATTAGTTTTTTTAAAGTATGCTATTAAATCTGCATGGCAGATGTGTGGTGGGTGGGAAGCGCAATTTACCTCTTTTAAATCATCCTGATATCGCAAATCTACATTTTATTGCCTTTTTCCAGTAGAGAAGTTATTGTCTATAAAACACTCTCTTACTTCTATTGTGATTGTTACATAAATGTCTAATGATAAACTGTGAACAAAGACTTCACAAGTGCACAATTGTTTTGACAAATGCCACAGCACTAAACTGCTGCTTCAACAGTATGTTTCATCGTCATTACCGCAATCAGCAGAATGTATCCGATCGGGAAGGCGGCAATGACATCCGGTATGAACCATGTCCTGAGGTAGCTGACTCTGATCCGCTTGATATCCAGAATAGCTTCCTGGGGGAGGGAACAGCAGGATTGGGCAGATGGATGAGGATGCTGTGCAGTGCATGCCACGGTCACATGTATTATTTAACACTTGAACTGTAGCAATATTTTTTGGGAGTTTGTCCCAAAAAACCAAAAGGGGGGAGACAGTGGTGTTACATGATCGCCAGCGGCCTCAAAGTGAATCACATTAAAGTTGGAGTCAGTGATTCTGGAGAACGCTTGTTTATGACAAAAATATGTCAAAATCAGTGAATATCTCCTTCATGATCAGCTGCTACCTGTCAGCTGTAAATATAGCTGGTGTTAATACACAGCCTAGGCTCTGTAAACGGGAATGGTGCTAGGTATAGTGGGCCCCCTTTGTTAACATAGCCAATGTTTACATACCTGTTTATAGAGCCTAGGCTGTGTATTAACACCAGATTTTTTTTCACCGCACACACAGCACAGACAGATAGTGGATCATGAAGAGATATTCAGTGAATTTTGACAAATAGTGATTTTGACAACAAGCACTCTCCAGAATTGCTGACACCTTTAATTCGACAGCATTGTTGAATTGAATGCTTGGGCAAATACATTAATACATGAATATTTCAAACTGGCAGAAACCGGCTGAGAATAAATCTGTGGAAACCAGATGTTTGCACAGACCAGGGTGAACTCATCATTAAACACACACACACACACACACACACTCGGGCAACACACACACACACAGGAATACCGCCACAGATGGGACAATAGTGATTGCCAGGATAGAAGCCACCGAGCATGAGCCGATGACAACAAAGAGGATATAGTCTGCTGCATACTACTTAATTGGAAATGTTATACTTCTCATTCATCCAAAACATGGTAATCCCTGTTATAAAATCATCCCTCCAGGTGCCAATTTCCAGGGTCGGACTGGGAGGGGGGGTTGGGCTTGGGGCAGAAGGGGTTTGTTAATCTAGCCTTTTCGTGTATTGAGTAGATTACAGATGGGGCAGAGAGACAGAAAGAGACGGATGGTACATGTATGTGCGGTGCTTGCCTGCGCGGCGGGGATTATATAGTCTCCCAGGTTTGTGTGTGTCTGAAAATAGAGCACACACCACCACAGCCACTCTCTCACCTCGCTGTCCTCTTCTATGATTCCCATGCGGAAATTCAGAGCCACGTCGATGAGAAACAGCGTGTCTGAAAACACGTTGAATCCCTCCAAAGCCAGTCCGCTGTGCCCTTCCAGGAAGGCGATCTCCAAGGGAATCCCAATCAGGTTCAGAAACGTAATAGCCATCATGGCCATTATGTAGTAACTCCTTCAGGAGAAAGAAGAAGATCGCAAGAAAGAAAAAAAAAACATACTGTATGTGAGCGTGTATGTGTGCCACTTTTGCTAACAAGCCTTAGATCTTTTTTTCTTCTTTCCATGTGGGTTTTATAGTGGAAATTCTCAGATCATTTGCCAGAAGAAGAACTCATTAAGACAGTCATGCCCCAGACGGAAAAGGCAAGATAATTTATGCAAACTAAATACTCTGATAATGTAACTGCACATCTATCTTCAGTTCTCAGCGCCAGTGTTCCATTGCCTGGCTCAAATAACTCTGTGCTCTTTGATCCCAATTGTTTCATTTCCCTCTCGGCTTTCGGTCCATCCGATCGTCTTACGTAAAACTATTAATAACGATAGCCTACAAAAACAAGCCACCAGTGAAAACGAGTCTTAAAATAGATATTTGATCTGCCGGTTTCTTATCTCCTCATCTTCCGGTATCATCTTCAAAATCACCTCGCAACACTGGAAGACTGACGAGCATTTTTCTATATCCCTTCAGGTGACTTGGCTTGTTTTACTTTCATTGTTACTTGCCTTTACTTAATGTCTACTAACTGTCCTATGTCTTTACTGATTTCATGTAGACATGTTTTTCTCATGTGCTTTCAGAACTGCAACACAATTCTTTATTGAATGGTTTATCAATGCTTCATACTAATAAGGAATACAATATAGGAGTAATATTGACTGGGGGCTGACACAATTTTCATTACTGATCAAACTACTGCTTATTTTCCTCCATTTATTAAATTCAGTATTTAGTCTGTAATGTCAGGAAGTAAACAATGTCCACACTCCCGATGACATAGTCAACTTGCAGGTTTTCCTTGAATAACACTCTAAAAACTAAGAATATTTTGTCTACTGCAAGGACATGCCAAACAGGCAGCACATCTGGGGAATGTAAAGAAGCCGGAACTAGAAATTTGCAATTTTCCTGGTTGATTATTAAAGTAGCTGTAATGAAAATATTTTCTATTACCTGAGATGGGGAGAATATCATAAAACAACACTTTATTCATCTTCTGAGCAAAAAAAAAGAAAGAAGCCAAAACTGTTACGCACCCTTAAAGGAACTCACATCAATCTTATAGACATAGCAACATGTGGCGGTAATTGGCTCAGTACAGTACAATACAGTATGGCTAACGGGACTGGCCTGAATCTATCAAAACCATATTAAATACCTCATGAGGCTGAACGGGTGGATGACAAAGATTCCGCTCTGCAGCTGTTTCATGCACTCCGCCTCCACGGCCATCTCGCTGCCGTACACGTACAGCGACTGGCGGTTGAGCTGGGGCAGGAGCAGGGCTCGCCATCCACAGGTGGCGGTGGTACAGGATCCCGCGTTGGGACCCTTTAGTTTCTCCACCATGACCGGTCCTGGCTGGGTCACCTCTGATCAGCTAAACGAAAACACCATACTTCCAATTCTGCCGGTGTGCTACTGCTCTGCTGCTGCTGCTGCTGCTTCTAGTTCTTCTCGGGACGATTTGAGTCTGACTCTACCAGTGCTGGGATCCCACTCTTTCACACACAAGGTAATTTTCCAGCATCAAAGGCTCCCGACCAACCTCCGGGCTGGAGTGAAGCTGTGTGGAGCGATGTGAGTGGATGATGATACCAGCCGTTCTGCTGCCTGAGTCCCTCCCTCCCTTCCTTCGTCTGCCGGTCCCGGGCTCCCTCCCTCTCCCTATCCGTCTGCCTCTCTCTCTCTCCCTCTCTCTTTTCTCTTTCAGTCTCTCTCTCTCCCTCCCTCTCCACCTGCTTCTCTCTATCTTTTTATCTCGCGCTCTCTTCTCTCTCTTCCCCCTCCCTCGGCCCCCACTCCTACCCATCCCATACACGTCTTTTCTTTTTCTCCGAGCTCATCAACTATTCAGTATCTGTGTCTCATCCCCAAATGAATCAAGCCATGTCAGGAGGGTAAGGTCCAGCTCACATTAATACTGAAGACAATGGGACAATGGCATGTGCGTGTGTGTGCATGTGAGTCGGTGTGTGTTGTGTGTGTGTGTGTGTGTGTGTGTGTGTGTGTGTGTGTGTGTGTGTGTGTGTGTTATGTGTCAGTGTGTGTGTGGGATTATTGCTGGACTAGACATCTGGCAGCACGTGTCGGGACGAGTTCATTCTGGGCCATTTCTAAGAAGGATGTAACGAAACACTGTACTGTGTTACCTGATGCCGCTGTACAGTACATATGTTTTCAAGCTCCTGTACTGGTGTTTGTTTGCACATATCATCTCTTAACTGTCTTTAAAATAAAACAGTCATTTAGGCTAAGTCGTTTCATAATGTCAAAATTGAAAGCAATGTAACATT
Source organism: Ammodytes dubius (assembly GCA_026122265.1). Taxonomy (NCBI): domain Eukaryota; kingdom Metazoa; phylum Chordata; class Actinopteri; order Uranoscopiformes; family Ammodytidae; genus Ammodytes; species Ammodytes dubius. Next base: position 25,498,131 of record CM047516.1, read on the forward strand.
TTGTTGTAAACCAATCTGGATTTTCTATTGGCTGGGGCTCGTCAATAGGGGGTTCAATTAGAGAAACAATGGTATAACAACAAATGAGAAATGATGAATACCGAAATGTTTGTCGGTTCAGTAGTTTGTAGTTTAATTACAAAATGTAGTTTAATTACATATCACTACTCCCCAACACTGTATATAGGATACAAAACAAAACAAAACAAAACAGGATCTGAAATAATTCATGCAGAGGATTACGAAGGAATAGATTTGGATTTACAAATGTGTTCTTGGAAGATTGGTAGGATTGCCGCACATTTTTAAGAATGAAAAATATAGGATGTAGACGCACGCAGGGATTAACTGACTGGCAGTTAATGCATGCAATGTGCCTAATAATGAAGGCAAAAACTATATGAGATTAGTGGTGTTTGGGCCCTGATATTTCTGTCATTGTTTGCAGCAGAGAGGTAAATGATGAACATTTTCCTATTTATGTAAAGATCTGATATTCTGGTAGTATGATGTCATTTAGTTCAGAATCAATTGTTGTTGGATTGGGTGTTGTTGTTTATTTGTGTGAACCCTGTCTAGGTTCACACTGTCTCTTGCCCGGAGTGTGTTATGAAATGTGTCATTCTCTTGTGACAATGAACAGTGTAATGGGTATAGATGGAGCCAATTGCAGCACACGGCCGCAGGATACAGTTTTTAATGTCCTTTATATTATTGAGGACCCCATGGGCAAAGGCACGAGCACACAGGAAACATCTCACAATGCCACACAGCCCTGGGAACAAACAAATGCAAACGATGGTTGCTGAGGCAAATCTCGCGGTCGGGGACTAAAAGGCTGAGTCATAGACAGGAAAGAAGTCTGAGAGAGAGTGAGTGAGTGCTGTAGAATCTTGCATCTGAAGGATAAGAACATTCTGGAAGGGACCGCTGGGGGTGTGAGACTTAAAGGTGGAGTCAGTGATTCTGGAGAATGATTGTTGTCAAAATCTCCTCTCGTTCCGCTACCTGTCCGTGTTGTGTGCGCTGTGTTAATACACAGCCTAGGCTCTGTAAACTGGTAGGTAAACAAATGGTATGTAAACAATGTGGCCCACTGTAGCTACAAACTTGGACGTTTCCAGACAGACACTATAGGCTGTGTATTAACCCTGGATTTTTTTTTGTGATTTTTGACAACAAGCATTCTCCAGAATCGCTGACTCCAACTTTATGCGTTATGCCCATTTTACAGATACAGCCTCATGTTCCCAGCCCATTTTGATCAACTTACTTACGGCAAATCTGCAACGGAAATTCTCAGGTAGAGACCTAGTAACATTCCAGGAGAATGCCGGAAGGCTGTAGTGTGAATGATTGCAAAGGACTTCATCTTCAAGTTGACCTTGGCAGCATACGTGTTGGTGCTACTATGCGTTTTACCCCCCCCCCCCCCCCGCTGGACATCTAGCAGCACTTAGCGCCATCGATTACCAGCATTGCCGTATCATGCGTGAAAAAGCGCGACACAGGATGTTCCCAGATGGAGCTGCAGGTGTGAATAGTCAAAATCACTTGAGCTGCACGGAACGTATTCCAGGTAATTAACTGGGAAATGTGTAAAAATGTTCTTTAAATAGTGAGGAAACCAGGTGAAGCCAGCTGGCCTGATAGTAGAGCAGGTGCACTTGATTGACTGAAGAGAGAGAGAGTAAACAGAGGAGTGTTCAAGCTGCAAATAGCGATTAGGTTATGTTCAAAAACTCCAAACTTGTGAAAAAATCGGAAGAAGCAAGGAGCAGCTCAGGAAATTGTCGGATGTCTTCTCTATTTAATTTCTAATAGTTAAACCTATTTTCAAATATTGTAATACTCTTGTTCTGGCAACTCAAGGCAAAGAAAAACTTCCTATGCGTTCCAAAACCAAATATTTCCATGCCGTTAAGCATGCCAGGAAAAGATTAAGGATGTCCCATTACATGATGTGTAATGCCCTTAGCCAAAAAGTACCCAGTTGTCCTATTACACCCGGTCATTTTGCAGTGTGCAAACCAGCACTGCTTTTTTGGCTGTTTCAATCCTCTACAGATTGAAAGTTACATCACTTGGACTGAGCCGCCAAGAGAGAACCATCATGGACTGTGATGGATAAATGAGCAAGAAAGCGAAATGTTCAAAGCAAAATGCTATGACGAGATAATATGTCTCAATTTTTGTACCATGTACTGCATGCAAAGTACATACTTTTTAGGGTAATTAGTATAAAAAGCATGTGATTTGAAAACGCAGACTAATTTTTGCTAAGCTTTTTGTCAAGCTAAATAATGCTGTTGTGTATGAGTCTTTTGCTTTGGTTTTTCCAAAAAAAATTGCTAACTCAATCTGTTGCTTTCCATTGTTTTGTGTGTTGGTATATAACCAGTTATCTGTTCAGGACATCGACACGGTTTATTGAAATAAACAGTACACTCATATGCTGCTAAGCAAATACCGAATTACAAAAAGATTACAAGTACTTACGCCTCTGTGTTCCCAGAATTGGAGATGGCGGCAGGTGGTCAGTACTTTAACTGTTGTCCGTACATCTGTCCTCCTTAAAGGGCAGATTTCTAACCAACACAAAGACAGACTTCAGGTGAACAGAGGTAATTTAAGGACATTTAAATGCCATTTGTATTTGTGCCACACTACTACACGGGTTGTAATCATGAGAGAGCGAAGCGAGGAGCGCAGTATTGTGTATTTCGAAGGTGCACATCCATCACACGGAAAAGATATGAATGTGCTTACTTGCTTATTTATCTAGCACACAGCTGGGCCCAAAACTATAGAAGAAGTGACTCACTGCTTCTGCTTACGCTTTACTTTTCTCTTCTGACGCACGGCACACCCGCTAGTTCTGAAAACAAACTCATGCCTTCAGTATTATAGGAAAGAAAATGATTATTTTCATATTACAAAACTCCCAAGCCGCTGCATAGTATATTATGGCCACCACCACCAGCAACTATATTTACAGCACAGAATATGAGATCTGGCCAAAGTGGTTGATATACCGTAGAAAAAAACACAATTATTCTGTGGGCTGATTGGCTCAACTCATACATAATTGTTTTAACTATCACTATCAAAATACAAACTTGTATATGGACATTGTAATATTTAACAGCAGCACACAAAAGTGTCAACTTCACTAAGATAATTCAGAAAAACATGATGATTTGAGAAAAAATTTAGTAGGCATCACTTATAAGCGACTTTGAGTTGTATATAAATATAATGTATATTATTATAATACGTATTCATTAAAGAAGTGTACATTTTATAGCTTCTGAATTTTGAGAATGTTGTACTGTAGTAAAATGCATGTTTAAGTTGGAGCGGTTGAGTAGTCAAAACAAATGTTACAGGAAGGGACAGGAAGGCAAACTGTGACACTAACAACATCTGACATATGATACAGTACCAGTCAACACTGTAACACTGTATTATACTTTATAAACTTATTTCATGGTTTTCATTGCGGTTCAAATTCTGCCGAAGGGAGGGATGAAGTCCAGTTCATCTGGCAGTTTAAAAAAGGTTAATCGGAATTTTCACATTATCATTGCGGGTGACTAATGGCGTGGTGTAGCAGCGACTTCATCATTTTTGAGCAGCGGGATGATGAATTTTCATTGTATTAATTTTTTATGGGTCAGGAAAATTTGTGATGTGTGTGAGATGTGCGTGTGCAGTGAAGGGATAGGCACTGAGTCTCATCTTTTATGCAAATTAATGGGTAACTGTCTTGTTTAAAAAGAAAGTGTGTCAGTTGAGCTTTTAAAAATAACGTGGTCGTGTCCTCCCTTTTAGTATCAATTCAGTTTTTATTGTAAATAAATGTTGCTTACTTTGAAACAATATATGTTAATATACTGTTACATTTTTTTGTTAAAGGTTGTACTGTCTGTTTCATATTCTTGTTATCATTTTATAGTTGTTACCATGATTATTATTGCAAAAAGCATTGGCGCTTTCATTGTGCTGCAAATCCTGCATGTGTAAGTGAAGAATAAAGTTCTTGAATCATGAATTTCTATATTTAACATAATAGGGTCATAAATAGGATACATGTGTTTTTAATAGTATTTTACAAGCCACATTTTTCTGATAAATACCATATTTACCTATTTTAATACCTTTTTGGAAATGTTGTTTTTCTTCATAGTTCATGAAAAATTGCCTTTTCATAATATTTTCTATAATTAAAAAAAAAGTTTGAGAATACAATTTTTTTTAACTCAAGCCTTACTGAGCTGGCTAACTATTACTAGCTTATTAGCAAGTTCAGGTTGAAAACTTAGCTCAGGTGGGTTTTGTGTTTTTTAAATAAACTTAAATTGTTATCATTGTTGGACTTCACTGTTTTGTGAATAACATTCTATACCAAGAAATTCACAATATGCATTTTAACCACAGACTGTAGGACTATATAAGGATTTGAACAGGCTTACTGTTGTCCATAGATTCTGCTCTCAAGCTTGTCTCTTTTCCCTTCTTCTTTCCCGCCTTTGTAGCAAAACACTACATATCCCAGAATGCCCCGCGGACTGATGTGATCACGTGAGTGCTTATAACACACCAGCTTCTTCTTCTCTACCTCGGTTGGTTTCATTTTGAAGGTGAAGCGTCCTCCCGCGTGCACAGCCTCCCTCCACACAAGTAAGTTACGTAACCAAGGCTTTGTCAGTATGTGTTTAAGTATTTCCCGACGTGTTCATTGTAATTAAATTGTGATTGGACATTCGCAACGTGCGTTTATATGGCCGGTGTTGTCATCATTGCTAAGCACTGTAAGCTAAGCGTTGTTAATGACACCAAACTGTTAGCCGAAGCTAGTTCACCATTACACAAAGCACATGCTGGTTATTGTCCCAAATTTCACGTGTCAAACATTTATATATTAAATATTAAAATCCTCGTGCGGTCTATGACCTACATTTTATGTACTTACAACTTGATACGTTCATCTGTGTTCATGTTACATCAGCTCAACCCCATTCACTCTCACTGTAGTACTGCAACCATGGACCTCTTATAAAAGGCTGCAAAGAATGACTGAGGCTATTATCTGCGGATCAATTTACTATTTGAAAATGTTGTTGCTAAGACATCAGCAGGGAAACATGTCCATCACATTTACCCTTAACACAATGTGATGTCTTCAAACAGCTTAATTTGTTTGACCTTCAGTCCAATTAACAATCATTTGAGTTTAAATGAATGAATCTTTAATTGACAAGTTGATTAACTGTCAATCTACCATAATTGTATGTGACTATTATTAAGATTGAGGATCTCTTGCTATTTCTAGTGTTTCATAAGCATAATTTTACCATTTTAGTCAACTAATTGAGGTTAAATTAAATGATAATTAGGGTTAGTGTCACATCTTAGTAGTTTCATCTTTGCAATAATATGCATCATAAGCTGTAACTTTGTCTGAGAAACTTGAACCGGAGTTCAGTTTCTGTTGAATCAATTATTTAAGGCCTACAGATGAGTCTGTGCCAGTTGGGACACAAACAAGACATTAAATGTTGTGTACTCCTGTGTTAGTCGAGCAATATCCAATGATCCTAAAGCGTAATCGTTCATGGTTTATCAACTGTTTGTATGGGCTTATATTAATAACTATGGGCTCTTAAAAAAAAAATTGTTGTTGCACAAGGAAAAAGAGGCCACTGTTTTTTCTTAGTGAAAACATTTAAAGGTAAAGCAACCACATTTTGCTCATTCATATTTATTTATGTGCTTTTCATGCATGTCAAATTGTCAAGTATGGAAATGCTCTTGCACCTTCCCAGTTCCCCGAGTTGGTTGAATAGCTGAGATAATTGGAAGAACTCAAATGGACAGGCACTTGTCTCCTGAAACTGGATGCAGGATAGAAAATTCTGAGCTATACAAAACCTGACTGAAAATACACTTGTGCTTTTAATATGAAAAAGAAAATGTCACTTTTATATAACCTAATACATATATGTTTTTGTTCTCAGGTTAGCCTGAAAATGTCGTCAACCCTGTCTGCTGCCAGCGTGGAGTCTGCTGTGACTGCTGCTCCTGAACACAAGCCACTGAAGGCGTGCTGTGCTTGTCCGGAGACAAAGAAAGTCAGGGATGCTTGGTGAGTGTCTAGGCAGAGTGTGAAAACACTTCCCTTGTTAGAAGTTTTAAACATTTATTTATGCCCGCCATGTTTTTTTTTTGTTTTGTTTTTCCTCCCAGCATCATTGAGAAAGGAGAGGAACACTGCTCAGGCCTGATCGAGGCACATAAAGATTGCATGAGGGCGCTTGGGTTCAAGATTTAACTACTCCATTTTGTCTGTGTGCGGTAAGTACCATCTTCAGACATTTACAGGCACGCACACACACTTCCAGGTAGCTTTAATTCAATCGGCTTGTTTACAACTCTTAATTACCTGTGTGGGGTTACTATACTTAAGCTGTTAACTGATTCCTCCATTTGACTACAAACTAAACTTCCAAACCAGAGGAGTGCGTTGACATGCTAGTGAAGTAAAATCGGAGTAATGCAAAACGTGTTGTAGCTGGACTAAATGTTAGTTCTAAAAAGACTAGTGTATTAATCATAGTCTGATTTTTATCTGCCACAAAGGTCAGAGTTGTCTTGATTACACAGGCAAGGCAACATGGTTAATAGTATGCTCCCGTTTGATGGTGAACGCTGCAAGTCTTTTTGCCATCAATTAACTCTTGTGTATTGTGACGCTTATACGATAACTTCCTAGAGGCCATTTCTGGCCTTTTTGAAAACATTAATCTGACATTCAGTTTGCATGAATTGAGCGAGTGGAGGAGTGAGTAGAACACATGCGGAAGGGAATTGTTCTATTCCCCTGTTGGCACAAGCCGTTCTATAACATTGTTTCAGACTGGACAGACATTGGCTGCATGTGCCGATGACTCACCGCGGAGTTGAGCAGCCATTTCAAATGCATTGTGATGACCTAAGGCCAACTTGAATTGAGTCACTCTAGTGTGTTAATGAGTTCCTGCCTTGTCTGTGAACCCTGGAAATGCCCCAACCTGGTTATTATTTTAATCTCAATATTGACGGTACCGGTAATTGCTTTTTCTTGTGCTAACGTTCTTATACAGCTTCACTCTTGGCTTGCTAGGACAATTGTGTCTCTTGGCGATGGCTGACTTTTTTTGTTGTATTGTAACCAGGACATTGTGTAATGAGTGGCAGGAATGGGAGCGGGTCGTCGTTCATGCTTTGATGACCACTTGAAACGGGCCTGAAGCCACGGGGCTCGGTTCACATTTCAGAAGCGAAATCGGCATGGCTGTTTTGGCGTCGCTTTTTAATGTTCACTTGCAAGCGAGAACATTATGAATGTAGTTAGGTTGTACACAATGACTCAACCTAACACTGAAGAGAACTGAATTGTAGGTTTATGCTTTCAGTGTTGTCTATTAGAAATATATATGAATAATATTACTTGTATAGCAAATTTTACAACGGGGGCGACAAAAAATATACAAATCCTGCCTTCACTTCATAGTAATGGTGAGACATGTAATGCTCATTGTGTTTTCTCTCTTGCAGTGTGCTGCTGTGCAAGTAGACGACCCCTGGAAACTCCTTTTCTCCCTCTCCCCTTTATTTATACCATGTCTGGAAGGGAACTGATCATGCACTTGCCTAATGGGTTGACTGTCTTTCTGTGAAACTGTTTTTTAAGCCCTGCAGAATTTAAATATCTTAAATGCTGTCTGAAATTGAATAAAAGTCCTATGCAATAAAACTCAAGTGTTTGTCCTCCTCTTAATGGTACAGTTTAAAAATGCATTAGAGCATTTTTTTTAAAGGAATTATTCATCTCTAAGGTCCTGATTTAAAGGTCCCTTCACTGACTGGTTGCTTGCCACAGTTGCTGTCCCTGGTATGCACTTGGGCTTAAAAATAACTCTTGCCCCGGCAAAGTCAATACTTGGCATATCTGCATTCTTCCTCTGCGGTTTGTCACTCCCATGAAGTGTGCCTGGACATGTCGTTTGGAACTTTCTGCAGCAGTGTTTAATAGTAACTGGTCAATACTCCATTCATACTAGTGTAAGGGTTATGTAGTTTAAGGCATTGCTCACCTGGCCAGCGTTATATTTTGGCATGGTGGTATATGTGTGCATGCTATATGGTCTAAACCACATGAGTTCAGTGAGACTTTGGCCTCAATTAGCACCTGACCCCTTCCTTGTGTTTTAATTTAGCGATAGGTTTTTCACACATTGAAACCCCAAATGACTTGTCCATTGGGGACTTTAAGATGCTAAGCTCCTGCCACTTTTAAATTTGCAAAATAATGACTTAAGTAGCTTAATCTGTCATAACTTAAGGGTCAAATATATTTATCAGTGGACCCCTGTGGAGTAATTGTGAGGGATACAATGACTGCATAAGGTTATTCAAAATTGCTATGCGGCCACATGAGTCCCCTTTGTAGCACTTGACATTGCTAAATGGTGACTGCAAAGTTATCTTTTTAAAGTGTTATTTTGTCTCTTACAATTAATCTTTCACTAAAGTTTGAGAAAAAACCTTGACAGCAAGGTGGATGTGTTCAATGGTGAAAATGTACCGAGTGTTAATTTATAAAAATCTCTGCACAAATGTATCTGGCTACTGTCAGCATCTGCTCAGATTCATCTTAACGGCTGCTACTTGTAATTACATTTTTTTTTTATGTCACACAGAAATCTGATAGAATTGGCATACCTTACATAATCCGATTTCTATATGTTCACGTCTACATTGTTTTGTAATAAAGCCGATGTGATTATAACCTAAAAGAGAAGAAATTCAAATGAAAGACCAAACTAAAAGGTCCCCCCTTACTTTCTACTCCGGAATATTTAATGATTTTATTGCAGCCACATCATGAAAAATGTAAACTCTTCCGTCATTGTGGCACTTACAATAGGCCACCAAGACATTACAGAAGGAAATGGTTGTGTAACCTTTGACTAAATTCGCCCCACATCTCCCAGCTCATTACTAACCTCCTTCTGAATCCTCTTAAATCTGATATTTCTCTCGGTACAGGTCTTTGGCTTTTGCATCTAATCGTCCAATTAAACTTCATTTAAAAAGCGCCCTTTGTGCAAGATTGCAACACAAGGTAGTGTGAAAATAAGGCAATAATAAAAATATGTAATAACATAACCTACATAATACATAATACAGGACTTAACCTAATATTAAAAATAGAAACAATGGACAAAGAGGGTAAACAAGAATAGACAAATGAAGTGCAGAGTCAATGCTAAGCTAAAAAGGTAGCATCTATGTATTGAGATTTATTTTTAAGATGTTGAGGGATGGGGCCATATTTTAGCTTTATATCATTTTCATTTCTCATTTGGACAGCGCTTATTCCATTTAAGGTTATTGTCTTACTCTTATATACAAAAAGGGAATAATAATAAACAGGAGGAAAGACATTTCCAATGGACTTATCTTGCCTGCTACTTCGAGCCAGATATGTGAGGCTGTAGTGGCGGTGGTGGTGGGTGTTTATACCTGAAATTTGACCTGCACTTTCGTCCTTTTACTCATGTCAGTGACTCTAAATATGCACCGGGCTGAGCTGCTGTCCCAAAAGCAAACTGAGAATTTCTATAAAGAAAAGAAAGAAGTTTGTTGTAGCTCTAGAGCGGTACTTGTTATCTTCTTTTTTAATGTGTGTGACATTTGATATAGTCCCCTCTACTCCCTCCCATTTCCTGCCTCTCTCTCTCTCTCTCTCTCTCTCTCTCCCTCCCTCTCTCTCTCTCGTTCTGTTATGTTAAGTAGCAGGCCTGCTTTCTGTCCACCACTCTCTCCTCCTTGGGTTTCAATTCCAAACATGGTTATCCTTCTAGGGGCTCTATCAGCTCCCCCCTCCCTCTGTACCCTCCCTCCCCATAGCCCCCTACTCGCCCAGCTGTTGGCCCTACACAGTGCAGGCCGGCAGGCGAGAGAAATAGACTGAAAAATCTCAAGCCAGAGACACTGAAGGGGAGACACATTTTAAGGGGTGAGACGGAAGGGACGCATTATGAAAGGAGCCGAAGAAGAGGACACCCCATTCCAGCTGTGTTTCTGTCACTAATAGAGCCGTGAGAACTTTCTTCACATTGAAGAATTGTTTCCGCTGCACGGCCAAGGGAACAAACATTACGGCTACTTTTCATTTTCGTTTTTTGGCCCAGCATTGGTTGTTTATTTTGGATGGAAGTTTTTAATTCAAACAAGACTGAGTTTTTGATGGGACAGATATAGTACCAAGTTTTTTATTGGATAAGAAGAAGTACTTTTTGATCATTTTTTTTTACTGTATTTGTTTAGTAGACCTATACAACCTTTCAGCTTCTTGTCATTTTGAAGAGAGTTCCAAACATGAGTGCAGCAGACAACTCGACCCTGCTGGACAACTTGTTCTTTGCCCCTCTGTGCGATGGCTGGACCAACAACACAGAAGGGGCCATCTATCATCTGGGCAACACCATGCTCATTCTGGGCTACATGGGTGGCAGTGGGGCCTACGGGTGCCTCTTCATATTCGGATTCCTCACCCCGGCCTTCGCCTGCCTCACTGTGTGGGGTTGGATCACCATGTGCGGCCTGGATGTTTTTCACTTGGAACGTGTTATTGCTAATGGTCTGTGTGGTTCAAATCTGCCACCTACTTTACCAACTGCACCAGGAGGGTATACGAAGTGAGGAGCTGACCAGCCTGTACCAAGCGGTGTACCTGCCTTTGGGGGTTCCAGTTCAGGTGTTCAAGGAGATAGCGAACGCATTTGAGAGCAAGGTGGTGGAGCTAAAGGCAGGAGAGACGTATGCCGTGGAGGGCAAGACACCCATCGACCAGCTCTCCTTTCTGCTGTCTGGGAGGTGTGTGTACTGTGCACCTTCACTACACACCTGTGATACATGATGCAAACCACACACACACACACTAAACTGTAAATAACTGACACACTTAATCACTGCAGGTGAATAGGGCAAATGTTTTAACTTAAAGATATTGATTGTGAAACTTTGCCAGTTGATCACTTATATTGAAACAATTATTTTTGTAGCAATTTTTTCTGAAATGTAACATGTGCACGTTTACATCTCTTTGCATACTAAAAGCCTAGATGTTGGATAAAGCCACAGTTAAAATCTTTATTTATTTTTTTTACATTATATTATGTGTCAAAAGTTTTACCGAACAAATTTTGGATTTTGGAAAAAATACTATGTACAGGTATTAAAAATGCATATTCTACTTGTTTTTAAAAACAAAATATATCACAAATCATACAGTTAACAACATATGAACAAATCCTTCTCTAATCACCTTTAGAATAGTGCCAAATGCTGCACTATGCTTGTCGTAACTATGTCATTTTGTGTTGAGCAGGTAGGAAAATGTAAAGTAGCCTATACTCTTTGCTGAATGGCTCATTCTAAACAGTTTAGTTATATTCAATTTTCTTTTTAGTGGAGCTGAAGCAAACTTGGCCAATAATTTACAGGTTTCTTAATGCATCCTGTTTATACGATTTTTTTATTTTTTATTATGTAAAATCCAACTATAGCTGTCAGATAAATGTAGTGAAGCCAATAGTACATGATTCCTCTCTGAAATGTATTAGAGCTAAGCAGCAGTTAATGGAAATACTCAACTCATGGTACATTTGCATCAAAACTGAACATCATTGAGACTGACACAACATTGCTCTCTCTCTCTCTCTCTCTCTCTCTCTCTCTCTCTCTCTCTCTCTCTCTCTCTGTCTCTCTCTCCCTGTGAAACTTTATAAAGTTTGGGGAGTTTTTTGACAAGGCGGTTATAGGCAGCTCTTTCTTACTTCTTATTTTTAGGACTGTAGTTGCAGTTCTTAGTCTCCCTTGTATATGACACATCAAGTATTCCTCTAGGAGACATCTCACCATTGTAACTGACTAGTTCCGAGTTGGATCCCTTTTTTTCTCAGTCTTTTCATGCTGTTGGCAGCAGTGTCGCCGGCACACAGGAAGTGTATCCTCTTCATCCAAACATCCTCAGAGTAGAGCTGCATTTATACTTCACAGTCCGGGAGCTCCACACACCAGAGAACATGTTGTAAACAGAGTATTTTTTGTCTGTGACTCACCACTGTGTAGTCCCCTCTGTTCACTGCCAGTTAATAGTGGGGTCAAATGATTCCTTTGCACTTTGCACTTTGGACTGGAGGGCTAGACGCTTTAAATGAAATGTCAGTCATGCTCATCACAGCTCGGGGTGTGTGAGTCTAATTTGAAAATACAAACAAGAAACAATGATTGATTTTTTTGACCCACAGATCTTAAGTGTAAGATTGTTGGATTGTCTGCGTTGTATCACTTCCATTACAAGTACATTAACTCAAGTACAATTTTCAGTATGCTTTACTTGGGTATTTCATATTTATGCTACTTTATTCCATGCCATGTTGCACCGCCATGTTTCTACAGTAGCACAGAACGGACAAATTTATAGGCCTTATGTCGTAGAATATAATAAAAATACTTCTTTCCTCACTGTCCATTAATCAGAAGTCTCTGTTTTGGTGTGGACCAAGTATATGAGCACATTCAAATGGGATTGTTGGGACATCTACATTTTTTATTTAAGTCCTGTAGCAATAGATTTCTAAAGCAAACCAGAAACAGTGTCCCGGGCAAACCGACAGCGTCCCCATATACCTTTGGCCATATAATGTGTGAGCCACAAAGCGCAGTACCAGCTGCACAGAGACACATTTAGCACACGGCTCTCCAGGGGAAATCCTAACTCCTGACAGTGTGAAGTCATTATTACTACAACACACGTACTAATAGCTGTTAACGAACACTCACAGTTGGGAAGAGTCTAAATAAAGAGTTCTAGTAGTTTTAAATTGGTACAATGAAAAGATCTAAAACACTCTCGGGGGCAGGACAAGTTTATTTATGTAGCACAATTCAGAAACATGCTTACAGGGGGCAAGAGAAATACAGTGATACATACATGATTATATACATGACATACATATTGAAATTGCATTCAATGAATAATAAATTCATAAAGCAAAAAGAGACAGACACAATTTTAAAAATAAAATAGATTGCATTTAAAGACAATAAAAAAAGGCAAATAAAAAGTTAGGTTGGAAGGCAAACAGAAAAGTCTTCAAGCTTTGATTTAAACAGCTGAAAATAATTATTAGTTATCTGAACACAAAACACCTGTGTAACTTATTTGATGAACGTTTTACCTGCATTTTTAGATAAGTTCCTGGTTAATTCGATTTTCATTTTTTAATCCTTTGTAAGTGCCAGTCCTAACTTACAATTAGCTGGTGTCCTTGATAATAAAAGCACACATAGACTTGGACGTAACAGCAGTGAAGTTTTGAATAGAAAGATTTTCAAAGAAATATTTCATGCAGGGCAGAAACTATTGACGTAATCCACTGAAGGCTTAACGTTTAGTGCGCTGGTTTTTCTCACACGTCGGAAGTTATTCCTTTTTAAAATAAAGCTTCCTTCTGAAGGAAGAATGTTCCATGTCTTAAAAGTTGATTTCTGTGTCCAGAAGGAATCCTGGAAGTCGAGGAAACTTGGCATTATAAATGTACCTGAACCCACCGTAGCTTCTGTTATTATTTGAAAGGGTGGGGTTGCATGCATTATATAACTTTCACCACTAGATAGATGCCACTAAATATTCAGATATTACACACTGTACCTTTAAGGAACTCCATACGGTCCATAGGCAGAGATATTCAAAGTGACCTCCAGCTCTCCCTCCTCTGTCATTGTCAGTTCTCAATCCCTGCCTCCCTCTCATGCTTTAAAGAAGCTATGAGGAACTTTTAAATATTTCTGAAACAGTCACATTTTTCCTCTTATGATCATTAATTACATTTAAGAGCAAACGAGACCATCAGTGCAAAGAATGCTATTTATTTATAGCTTTTCTATATACACAGCTGGCAGTGTAAAATTCCTACCCCTTTTGTCTCAAGAGGCACTAGAATTAACACAAACTGAAAGCTCCTCGTAGCCACTTTAACCCTTATATATATTTATTCCGTTTCACTTGTAGGATCAATGTTTCTTTGGAGGGCCAGTTCCTGCATTACATCCACCGACACCAGTTCCTGGACTCTCCAGAGTGGGAGTCTATCAGACCAAACGAGGAGGGCAAGTTCCAGGTAATTTCAGGAGACACTGAAAGTCCATGGTTCCATCCAAACGTATTTATGCAAATGAAGTATCGGCTAATTGGCCTTTGATTGAAAATGCCTCATAGAAACATTAGAATTCAAATGATTTTCATGAACATCGACACAAAGATCGTATATCCGATCTCATCAGATTTTTATATCAATTGGTAAAAGGCTTTTGGGATAAACGCTGATAGAAACGCTATTTACCGAATAAATTATGAGCGTCTTCCGCCATTGTCATGTGGTATTTAAATGCATCTTCATCATAGCGATGTTTTGATACATCTTTGTTATTCTGAGGTTATAGGTTGATATGTAACCATTAGCTGGCACAGAAGCACTATTTTAACCTGTGCAATATCAATCATTTCTTGCTAGACTTTTAGCTATCAAACATTGTTGGCAAATGCTTGAACATGTGTGTGCGATTCAGTTTGAAAATGAATGGAAATACAGTAAATGTCAGAAACCTATTCCATGTGCCAATTGTTTTACAAATCAGAATGTGACGTCGTTACGCACAGGTTTTAATTAGCTTTGAAGCCTGTGGATGGAAATGCACTTCGATCGGCTTTATTCGCATACAGTTTCAAATAATGAGATTGGCAAGTGGATGGAAAGTCCTAATTGTGGCATCGTGGCAATTGCTAACTTAAGTGCTGACATTCAAGGATTTGTCAGAAGAAACCACACGTGGATATCAAGTTGTCTTTTGTTGCCTTCTTCCGGACCCTCTGTATTACCCTGATTAGCCGAACACTTGAAACACTTCTTGTCTTTCACATATCCGGTCTCTTTTGTTTGTGCAGGTTAAGTGGAAACACAACCTATAGAGGTCAAGTCATGTCACGTCCACGCTCACGTGTAGGCACGATGCAAACAAACAGCAGCCCACATGTAAAAACATTGCTCATTACTGCCACTGGTGGTCAAAAAATATGCAGGGCACCTTTAACTGATATTCAGGTGTTTATTCATTAATACTCCCAAGGTGACCTTTACAGCAGAGGAATTACCCCCCTTCCCTAGCTCTGTGATTGTTTTTTTATCCAATTTTTTTCTACCTACTATGGCCCTAAAATGCCATTGTACCATGGTAGAGAAAGGATGATTCAATTCTAGCAGCAGAGGTTAAGATCAAGTTCTGATATATGATATGTATAATATGATGAATAAAAGCGTTTTCAACCCCCCACTGATTTTTCCCAAAATGCACACACCCCGCAAACAAAAAGCAGCACCAACATGTAAAAACAATTATCCATACTGCCAAAAAAACTGCACCTGGCACCTTTAACGCATTGATATTCAGATCTTTTTTCATTCGCCCCCCCTCCCTCACCCCCCCAGGTGACCCTCACAGCAGAGGAAGACTCGCGGTACGTGTCTTGGCGTCGCCGTCGCCTCTACATGCTGATATCCAAGGAGCGCTACATCGCCCGTCTCTTCTCCGTCACCCTGGGCTACGACATCGCCGAGAAGCTCTACAACCTCAACAACAAGCTGTACGTGAAGAGCGGGGTGCTGCTGGACATCCGCCTGCCCAGCCTCTACCACGTGCTGGTCCCCGCGTCGCAAGGCAGCAGCGGCAGCGAGGGAGCCTTCACGCCAATAACTGAGCCGCACAGCGAAGAACCGGCCCCAACCAACCAGACTTCAGATCCACCCATGTTTCAGGGACCAATGAAGACCTCCACCTCCTCCCATGGATGAACCCCAAGCCCAACCCCAGCACGAGGGCTACCAGCAGCACCCATGGGCGTCAGACCCGGAGCTGCCCTCTGGTGAGGACTCCACCAGCCTGGTCTTGGAGGACTTTGCCGATGTGGCGGGCTCCTTAATGGACTATGGCAGTGAGGGGACTTATTTGAGGTAGAGGGGGACAGGGTGCTGGAGCTAACACACTGGGTCACCACTTTAAGCTACATGTAAGTACCTCACCGGGGGCGGGGGGAGAGAGGCGTGGGGCGGGGCGGGGTGTGGGGTGTGTGTGCATGGAAGGCTTGCGGTGCACAATTCTTACTAACCCGGCTTTGTAGTGAGATACAGGACAGGGCTGGACGATATGGCAAAGCAATGGAAAGTTTAACCTTGTTTTCCTTGAGCGGTACAGTTCGGTTTGGTACAGCATGGCAGGTGATTATTCGCGTTTGCACTGTCAAAGGTTGGGAAGGGTACCAAAATAAATACCATGCCTATTTTTGTCACCATTTCCTGACGTACCAAGCGCTCCCAAAGGGTGGAGCTACACACTGCAGTCCATTGATTGGTCAACAGAAAAGTAATTTCTGTGCAACAAGTGGACTATCAGGACAAACACAAAAACCGAAATGTGTAATCTCCTCAGCAAGAGTGAAGAATTTCTGTTTTTGAGAAACATTTCGGTATATGCCGGTATAAATTGCACTAATCATGTAAGGGTACTGTTGCAGTGGAAACACAAGCCAGAATTCTGAAATATCGTCCAGCCATGGCAAGATGTAACCTCTTCTGTAATGGAAAGGCATAATCAGGATCTGTTGCTCTGGCTGCTTGGTCTTTTGTATTTAAAAGTAAACATTGTAGAACTAATAATTAATAAGGTTTTAGGGAACTACCAAGCGATATACAGTATACTAACATAAAATGGAGGCCAGATCTCGTGTCTTCGGTCCTCTTTAGCTTTGGGGATATCTGGATAATTATCTGATTTTCAAACAAAAGTTTGTAGGAGAGTAACATTTGTTCCCTCGCGTGTTCAAATGAGGACAAATGACTAGTGGGTTCTTCTCTTTTATGACAGCTGAGCAGGTCTGTCTGAGGCTATACTTGTGTGTTTGTGTTGTGTGTGTGGGGGGGGGGGGGGGGGGGGGGACTAGGGGGCTGGATAATGTGGCGTGCTAGAACAGCAGTGAGCTCGGCCGGACAGCAGCTGTGTTCATCTCATCTGAGAAGGATTAAGGGTTGGAAATTTAGAGGATGACCAAATAAAAAATAAATAAATTCCGTGCAACGCTATTAATCCATTGTGCCCAACCGTTGTCCGTTGTCTGTCTGTCTGTCTGTCGTCTGTCTGTCTGTCTGTCTGTCTGTCTGTCTGTCTGTCTGTGTCTGTTCAAACCCCCCAACAACCTGCCTGTCCTACCCACAATCCTGACCACAGCCCCCTGGCCAATCAGAAGAGGAGGATCACGTTACATTAGCCAGTGGACAGTGGGGTCGTTGTTGGGTCAAATCTGTCAACCACAATAGTGACACGGCTTCAGAACAAAAGAATCTGACCAAGTTTAAATGCAATCCTGACCTGTGAGGATACTCCAGAGAGTATATATTGGTGTGCTCATCAAATCCCACTTGTTTACTTTGTGTCCAAATAGCTCTTTTTTGAATCGTGCTTATTGATTGTAAGGTAGTTGTCTAGTTGTCGCCCCATACGTCTACAGTAATATAATATGGTGAAAAAACATTTTGGAAGAGAGATGCATGCAGTTCTTTTTATTTCATTTTTATTTGACCTGTAAAAATTAGCTTTTATTTCTAACCGTTACATAACAAATTTAGAAGTTGGAATGTGAAACGTAAGGAAATACTCATAACTGGCAAACTTTGTGTATTTGTTTATTTGAGACAATGCTGAAGCTGCACGCGGAAACTGATCTTTTGATTTGCTGCCTTTTTGCACTTTCCCCCCCCTGCCGTTTGATGTGAAATAGCAGCACGGGATGTGTTTAATTGCCTGTCAACTTATCAGGACGTCAGCACTTTAACTGAAGCCTCCCCGTGTTGTTTTACTCTACAGGGGGTGACGGCGAGGTGAATCTAGCGCCTCGTTTCCTGAGGGGCCGAGCGCCGCTGGCTCCCACCGACACGCCTAAACTGTGACGACCGCCGCCTCTCATCCTGGAAAACACACCGTTACATTTACACTATAGCAGAATGAATGAGTCACACACACGATAGCACCTGTTATGATGATGCTGCTGCCTTCTCCTCGCTCCCTGTGCCTCACAATCTAATAATGAGCATAAAGTACATGTGCTCTCCCTTCTATTTCAATTGCAATTTGAGAGATAAGACAGCCCAATATTGATGTATTTTTTTTTAGAACAGGTGCAGTGTGTAGGCTTGACGGTGCATTTTGGCATCAACTAGTGGTGAAAGTTCTAGATTGCAACGTTCCCTTGCTGTCCAATTTAAAGGCGACAAGTTGAATTGCAGATTATTTACCTTATTAAACTTTAATAAACTGTTAACAATCAGTCAATCTCTAATTTGAATCATCTGAAGTGGCACTGGAGCGGAGGAGCGGTCAGCCTTCACCTTGTTACCAGCACGTTAAATGTCTGAACATGTTGTTTTATGTGATAAAAATGGATTCTGTGGTACAGTGAAACAGTTTGTTGTTTTCATCTCACTTTTATTTGATGGTAAATTTGACTTTAAATGTTTGTTTGTTTGTTTGTTTTTTCACAAATCACTTATACTCATTGTTACAAAGAGTATTAACTTAGTAAGTTAATGCACATTCTCTGGGGTCTGAATGATTCGGATGAATATGGTTTGCAATCAATCTTTAAAAATATCAACACAAAATCCAACTGATAAGACGCCACACAACTGCTTTTTAATCAAACTTCTTAAACCTTTCAGTATCTGGAAAATATTTAGTTTTACAT
This sequence comes from Ammodytes dubius, assembly GCA_026122265.1. Taxonomy (NCBI): domain Eukaryota; kingdom Metazoa; phylum Chordata; class Actinopteri; order Uranoscopiformes; family Ammodytidae; genus Ammodytes; species Ammodytes dubius. The sequence continues at coordinate 25,517,038 of CM047516.1, forward strand.
ACTTCTAAATAACTTTCCATGTTTGTATGTAAACGCTCTAGGTGAAAAACCTGCAGTGTAGAAATATAAATGTCAGAAATGCATGCTGTCAAAGAGGTGAGCTTTGTGTACTGATTTTCAGAGCACAGCGCTAACATCTTTTGCAGGACAACCACTTACTTCTTCTCTGGTATTGGATGCATTGTAGACCATGGTTTTAATAAATGTTTTGTAACTAATTAAGTATGTAATACACACGTGTAAACTGTGAATTGCAATATTCGCCTGTTGTTGTCCTCCAAAATAGAGAGATGGGATTGAAATGGATGTCAATGTTTTTGAAAAAGTATTTTCATGGGGCCAAGATTTCTCCATAAAGCTCTTTGTGTGCAGTGAAACTGTAGTTTGTTTTTCTTTGTCTACTTCCTGTCATATCGGTCACATGATCACTGAGTCTACAGCACAGATGTGAAATCACCAAGCCCCATCCTCAGCGATTTTTACCAGCATCCAATAAGGAAGTGACCACAACTGTAGTAACCAGAAAGTGCCACTGGGGGGTGGTACCAAGACTGAGTAATTTTCCTTTGACTCACTTGTTAGACAGGCCGTTTTCAAAGTCTTATTAAACCTATTTACATCCTGGTCCAGAAAACCATTTTAGTCTGTATGTTTAGGTCATATCTCCATGACAACACTGAGGGGGGTGAATTTCTTTGGACCATGCTAGTTTTTATTCTTTTGGAGGTTAAAATGTATTGGCGCGATCTCTTGAGTGACAGCTCTCCGTCCGTTGTCCCTCACTTTGCCTCGGAGGTATACGTCAGTTATCTCCCTCCCCCCGACGTGAGGCGGAGTAAAAATCTCACAAAATGGCGACGCGCACAAACCAGGATTATTGGATGCCGTGTGAATAACTGAGGTCAGCCCGGATGCTACATCCATATTATTTACTATCTATGGAAATCACGCATTTGATTGAGTTAGTTCACTGGTTTTTCCCCAAGAAAACAAGCGTTATTTCGAGATCATGAAAATAATCAACCCAGCTCAACAAAAGGTTGTTTCTTGGCAGGACAATTGTTGAAGAGGCATTATCACTTGATTAGGACTATAAATGCAAAGCTTGGACCTTGAGCTTTGAGTTTAACTTGTGACTCTATTAACCTGATTATGCTTAAAATGATCTATACAAAAACAAAATGGATTTATATATTGGAAGCTGAGGAATGTACTTTCATAATAGTCTCTGATTACAGAATAATAGTCAAAAGATTCTTCAAAAGCTTCTGTTTATTTCCCCCCCCCATTTGTTCCGGATTAGCAGCAGCAGTTTATTTCATCCAGCATTTCCCCCTTCCAGTATCAAACACATCATTGTTATAATTTCACATTCCCAATGTCAGAGAAAAGCAAAAGCACAGTTACACGTTTTATTTGCTTGGCTTTTAAGTACTCAAGTGCATTCAGCAGCATTTTGACAAAACGGCCGAAGATACACTCTGCATGGAACATCATAAAGCCAGATTAAAGACTAAAACACTTCTCAGAGCTGCTGCAGTAGTGGGTCGTACGGAAGAGGATTAGGGCCACACATAAAAAAAAAAAGTTCTGACTTTATTCTCAGAATTCTGACTTTTTTCATGAAATTCTTACTTTTTTTCATGAAATTCTGACTTTTTTTTTTGTTTATGCAATTCTGACTTTTTTTTTGCTCATGAAATTCTGACTTTTTTTTTTTGTTCATGAAATTCTGATTTTTTTTTGTTCATGAAATTCTGACTTTTTTTTTTTGTTCATGAAATTCTGATTTTTTTTTGTTCATGAAATTCTGATTTTTTTTTGTTCATGAAATTCTGACTTTTTTTCATGGAATTCTGACTGAAATTCTGACTTTTTTTCATGGAATTCTGACTTTTTTTTTGTTCATGGAATTCTGACTTTTTTTTGTTTGTTCATGAAATTCTGACTTTTTTTTGTTCATGAAAAAAAAAATCTGACTTTAAAGTCAGAACTACGGGTACTTGTAAGGACCAACCTCCGTGGGAGAGACACTTTGCTTTATGCAGTAGGAGGAAACCACATGCAGAGTAGCCGTCCATGAGAGTATCCAGTAGCCCTAGCCTACTTGTGCTAAAATGGCTTCCATTAGCGACTTCTTGCGGGTTCGAGGGGTTCCTGAAGAAGCCATTTCGTTTATGGAAGACCAAAAGGTGCGTGAAACTATATGTGTTGTTTTGGTGCCTAGAGTTGCACATGTGTTAGCTAATATGCACACTGTCACCTCATGCACCATGGACCTATTAAAAGACATGCACCCTGTACCAAAACAACACATATTACAGTTTCACTCACCTTTTGGTCTTCCATTAACAAACAACTTCTTCTTGAACCCTCGAACCCGCAATAAGTCGCTAAGGGAAGTCATTTTTGCACAAGTAGGCTCTCCCACGGAGGTTGGTCCTTACAAGTACCCGTAGTTCTGACTTTAAAGTCAGAATTCTGACTTTTTTTTTTCATGAACAAAAAAAAAAAGTCAGAATTCCATGAACAAAAAAAAAGTCAGAATTCCATGAATAAAAAAAAAAAAGTCAGAATTTAATGAAAAAAAAAAGTCAGAATTCTGAGAATAAAGTCAGATTTTTTTTTTTTTTTTTTTTTTTTTTAACCTTTTTTTTTGTCATGTGTGGCCCTAATCCTCTTCCGTAGGGTTGAGAGGGTAACTGGAATGATACAATTCAAAATAGTCATGAGGAACAACAGAAACATACTACAGAACTGCTCTTTTTTAATGACAGTCATAATCCCTGCGTTCCAAATCGCATACTCTTTCTTTTTTCTACATACTTCATCTGACCGTAACAATAACATGACATACACTTGGGACATACGTTTACTTATTTATTTCATCATAACATCGCGCCTTGATCTTGCCTCTTGCTTTCATATCCGTCGCATCCCTGTTTGTTTTCATATGGAGGCGATCCGTCGATGTGATGTCACTTCTGGTGCACACTGAATTGTGGGTCAGAATCGCCCAAATAGGATGCTGTTTACACCACTAAAAATCTCGGACAGATGTAGCAGACATCCGGGTATTTCTAAACATACTAAATCTGGCCACAAGAATCGGGACATCCTAAATCTTCTTGTCTACCATACTAAATAGTAGATAGTATGGGTATTGGTATTGGTATCAGTGGATAAGCCAGGTAACTCAATAATAACGTATGACTAGACTGCACTTTAGTAGCATATAGTGATAGTCTGTATACTATTAGCTTGTGGTTCTTTGGCTCCGCCCACTGAGATTGAACTCTCTGGTCGTAGTTTAAACGAGGTGTTGAGACTGACTTAATAGGTTTCCATGGGTCACTTCTCTGTGGATGCACAGGGTAGATTTTGGTTTGTTTCTGTTCAGTGTCTTTAGAGTGAGAACCCCTTTTCTTCAGAACACACCTGCACAAACTCATGTGACCACAGAGAACCACGCCTCACGTTGAAGTTGTTCACACACAGCGGCTCCTCTCGCCTGAAAGCAGAAACACTTTGATGTCATTTAAATGCTTCAACTTTATCTCTCAAGTTTCAATTGATTTATATTATTATTATTATGATGATAAAATACACATGAACAAAATCTTGCTCAGGATCCCCCAAAAGTCTAGTCAATGCAAATATACAGTAGTTGTGATAAACTAAAAGGCAAGGCAAGTTTATTTCCATAGCAGTATTCCGACACATGGCCATTCAAAGCGCTTTACAGGGGCATCAAATACATCAAGATTAGACATTAGAAATTGTATTAAAGAGATAGTAAAAACTATGAAAATACATCAAGATTCAAGATTAGACATTAAACATTTAGACAATGTGGAAATGGCTGCAATGACAATGACGTGACGTTACCTTTAATCTTTCATAGTTTCAAACTAATTTAAAAATATTTGCGGCATGATAAAAAGAAAGCGTAATATATCCTATTATGGTGACTTTTGAGTTATTGGTCCCTGAAGTTTGAATCTGTCGATATCAGCCTTATACCGTATAGTCTGAAAACTGTCTTATTTAGATTGTATTCTCAAAATTGTGTTTCAACTTTATTCTTGGCACTTTGACTTTTTTACTCAAAGTGCATAATGTCAAAAGAAAACGTCCTTTGATATTTTCTTTCTCTCCCGTGGCCCTGATACTGTTCCATAGTTGTAGTCAGCACTGCAGAATCCAAACGACAAAACAGCTTCTGATCTACTGCTCGTATATATTTCATTAGCTTATGAGGGTTGGCTCAACAGAAACACAGGCCTGGAAGCTGTTTGGTTTGATTTACAATTTACAGAAAAGCAAGTAACATCTACTAGTAAGAAGAGTGGGGAGTCCTGCTTTCATTTTCTATTCTATTCTGTTCTGTTCTATGTTGTACCTTAGAGAAGGGAACCCGGACAGACACACAGATTTGACGTGGACGTCTCCCTGTCTGTAGAACCAATTGCCGGTGTTCTTCATCTGGATTGACTGGATCTCACACAGAGAGACCGGGTTAGCCAAAACCGTCCTGTACTGCGTTGTGTCTGTTTGACTGCAACACACACACACACACACACACCACACACACATACGCACACACACACACACACACACACACACACACACACACACACACACACACACACACACACACACACACACACACACACACACACACCACACACACACACACACACACACACACACACACACACACAACACACACGTAAATTATGTTGTCATAAACACACAGGACCAGATAAGCAACATTCATCAAATTGGACAGTTATAGCCTTCTGTGTTTATTACTGAGAATTAATAAGGGCAACAGACTGCTGACTTGTACACACACACACACACACACACACACACACACGCACACGCGCACACACACACACACACACACACACACACACACACACACACACACACACACACACACACACACACACACACACACACACGCACACACACACACACACAACGCACACGCACACGCACACAAACACACACACAAGATGGAACATAAACTTTTTCCTTATTAGAAAGAGTTAAAAACTTCTCCTCCTCCCGACCTCAAGTGAACCTGTACATTGACACAATTCTTCCATCATTATCCCTCCTGCCACTGTACAGTGCACCTGGCCCGGTCTTTACAGTGCAACATACAGTTCCTCTCAGAATAGAAAGTACCCGCTCAGCTACTTTTCGCGGAGAGAAAAAGTTAGGAATTATGGTACTAGATCTGGGATAAGGGTCGGTGAAATAAATTAATGAAGAAATGCTGTCACACTGAATTTTTGCTCTATTTAAACTTCTGGGTTGTTGAAAGTTTAGTTTTTGCTTCAGCATGTAAAAAAACATGTGAAAGAGACTGTGGACCAAGTAAAACCTACACTTTAGATTTTTTAAATTGAATACCACTACTTTTATGTTTGATATTTATCACTATCTCACATTCATAAACAATAAGCAGTCAACTGAATAGTCAATTGATTTAATCAGTTTTAATAAGGTCTATAAAGACAATGGAGAAAAATTGCGTATTTTAATCCGGTTGCCATACAGAAGCACATCCAAGAAAATCGGAGAACTCTTTTTTTTCATTTGCATACTTTAAAGGTGCTCCGAGGAACTTTCAGTTTGTGTTCATTCTTGCATCCCCAAAAGCGGTAGTGTTTTTACTACCCCAGCTGCTGTTCCTGGGAGAGCACACCCATGACAAAGGCATGAAGAAAAAACTATTTAAAAATAGCATTAATTGCACTGATTTTCTCATATGCTATTTCATGTCATTCATGATCATCAGAGGAAAAATGTGACTGTTTCAGAAATATTTAACTTTGACTGTATCAGAGAAAGTGTGTTTTTTATCACCCTGAGCCTACAACACAAGAATAAATTAGTGCCATTCCAGATGTGGTACGTACAGCCTGATGCGCTGCTCTTTCCCCAGGTTGTCCGTCCTCAGAGTCACCTCCAGCTCGGCGCTTTTATCCAGAGGAGAAACCTCCAGCTGCAGCAGGATGTGGTGAGCTGAGCACAGGGACACAGTAGGGGGCATTTGGTACTTATATACAACATAGGGCACAATATGAACAAGGTAATTAGCTGCCTTTAAAGGTACAGTGTGTAATAAAGGAGTATTTTTGCTGTCATCTAGTAGTGAGATTATTGATTGCAACCGTCCCTTGCTAACCCCTCTGTTAAGAGAGTTTACTGAAGCTATGGTGGCCTTCAAGGACAAGAAGCTACCGTACTTTTCGGACTACAAGCCGCGACTTTTTCCCCGTTTTTTCGACCCTGTTATTACACAGCACAGTATATGTTCTGTAGCTACTAGGGATGGGCGTTAGTAATCTACTCCTCGTTTCAAATGATCTCGATTGGTGGATGAGGAAAATCGTTTTTTGTTTTTTTTAGTGTCTGTAGCCTTTAGGCCGGCCGGCGGGCCGCCCCTATTTTAAAATGTTATATACGTGTACAAAACGGCACAAAACGGATAAAATAAAGTTTAACAAAATTAAATATTTTGATCCAAGTTAAATAAACTAAGCGTTGTGTCAAACAGCAACCGCAAATAACTGCCACCTCCGTGCAGCGCAGCCAGTGTGTGTGGTCTCCACAGCACCGCGGAGCTGAATGCGGTGCTGGAAAACTTGGATAGTCACGTAAAGAAGTCAGGCTGACTTCGGGCACATTCGAGCCAACGACAGTTAAGAAGCCTTTATTATGGAATATAGGATTGAGATTCAAAAGCCGACCGGTGTAACGGTCCGTTAATGAGGTATTAGTCGCGGTAATTAGTCACGGACACGGAGTGGGCATACGTGGTTGGATATAGCCTACTACTACTACTGCTTTGGTGAGTTATTTAGCCTATCTATGTGTTTAAATTGTAGGACAATAATGTTATTGTATTTGCTGCCCTTCTTATTTTAAATGGTGTCTATTTTGATTGTTAGCCAACTACAGCCCATGCTTTTTTTCTCTCTCTTTTTTTTCTCTCCACCGCAGACCTACTCGATCGGTTTAAATTGTGGCCCGCTTATTTAATTACTTTCAGTTAGGAAAATGTGTTTTAAACTTGTGGAAAATAAATCCTTACAATCATATGGTAACTGTGACTGTTTGACAAGAAGCATTAAGCGCAGGTTATTGGCTTTATTGCGATGCACCGTTCTGCTGACAGATGCGCTGCGTTCTAAAAATTGAAAAAAGTTTAACGAGGAATCGATTGATCCTCGAGGAATGCAAGCGATCACACGAGTAGTGAAAACACCCGTGCCCATCCCTAGTAGCTATTGCACTAAATGGTAACACTTGAATACATTATTCAAATATGCAACTTGTTTGTTGAAATGTTAATAAATGGGAGCTTCCTCAAGCAGCCATCTCTTTCCCGACAATCCCCTCTGTGCACGAATTCTTACATATGGTAATTAAACATTATAACACCTGCGGCTTATAGTCCAGTGCGTCTTATAGTGCGGAAAGTACGGTAGTCACTAAAGAAGGCATAATTTCAAGTATTTCCAAGATATCAAGTTATGAGGTGAAGATTTAGTTATTTTTTCTTTAGTACTACTTCTTCATTCCATTTCCGGCAGCCACTCACTGTATATAAACACATTTAAGACCGTTATGTTTGTCCGTTCTGTGCTACTTTAGAAACATGGCGGTGCAACATGGCGGCCTCAGTTCCCCACTCCTAGATTAGATTATATAAAAGGCTTATCTAAGGTAGGCTTATACAAAAACAGCTTTTATTTTCAAGCGACTCATTCTATAATAAATATTTTCCATTTGCAAGTTTTATGAAAAACACCAATTCCCTTTACACACTGCCCCTTTAAAAAGCTCAACTGACAGAAAAGACATTAATGAATGTACAAATCAGTTGGATAATCATGATGCTGAAATAATTTGCCGGGAATCAAACTAAACCCCAGAAATGATCACAATAAGCTTTGCCCTAAAGCACAAACATGGCAAAGGAGAGAAAGTGAAACATTCATTATGGGTCTATACAGTAGAGGGCACATTGATTTGGAGGCACCTTTGCTGATCTTGGACCAGCAGAGAGCTCTGTGTGAGCCTGAAGGCAAAGCAGGAATAGCATTTCTATGGAGGATTTAAGGTCTAACACTGACTTTTCTAATGCTATAAATTACTCTACAGACTAACTGCAGGGTCACTGTTGCCAAGGCCACCCGTTCGTCATGGAGTCCTTTGTTATTTTATTTCACTTTTCTTTCTACAGGCAAGTCATGGGGAACAAGTTGACATTTACAATGGCAGACCTACAAGTCGACATTGGGGGCACCAAAAAGACACATTCATATGTACAGTTATTGCATGTGCTGTATACACAGTTCTCTCTTTTGTTTGGTTTTAACAGCCATCCAAAAACTCACCGCAAAAAGGTGCCGAAGAACTGGTGAGGAGGAAAAGCTTTTGCTCTTTGGGTAATGGAGATATGGCAATCCCACTGTTTTCTGATAAACCTGAAAACAAACACACACACACACCACACACACACACACACACACACACACACACACACACACACACACACACACACACACACACACACACACACACACACACACACACACACACACACACACACACACACACACACACACACACACACACACACACACACACACACACACACACACACACACACAGTATAGGTGAGGGTCATACCGTACTACACAAGACCTCTCATGTACATTAACTGTGTCACTGTATCAGTGTGTGTGGTGCGTATCAGGGGTTGAACTGATAAGCAGCTGCCAAAGGCTGTTGTATGACGAGTGCAGACCTGCTGCCTGCGTGAAGCCAAATCTGATGGTGATACTGAGACTCAACAGAGAAGGAAAAACAAGCTGCCAACGTTATATTATTACTCTTTTATTGTTAATCCTACTGTCTGTTTGTCGTGACTTAAAACGGTATTGGAAACATCTATTGTTGCCACAGCACCTATCTGGTTTTTGGGCCTTTCGTTTGTCATTACGAATTATTTTGATTCAAAGTGGATTTAATCTGTGTTGAAAGTCATCTATAATAAACCTACAAGATAATGTCACATTTGATAGCTGTGGTTTTCAGCTATGATCAATATGAAATGAAATTTTTATGAAAACCGATGTGAAATAACTGAAAAATTTGTAAGGTCTATTCATCTACTTTGTAGGAGGATAGATTCACACCATTTAAATTTATTTTCATTTCAACATACAAGCTTTGTAGTCTTACTGTGGTTTCCAAAACTAATCAAATTAATTACGAAACTAAACATATTGCCAGTTGAAGAGATTAAATTGGATTTAATCTATTTAATCCCAAACTTTGGCAGCTCTGGTTGGAAGTTTTAAACCAGTGGAGGATTTAATACTGGGAATGCCACACTGTGAAAAGTAATAGTCCTGCATTCCAAAATTTAAAAATTTTAAAGCAAAAATGTACTTAAATCTTAGGGGGGATTCTACCAAAAGTATACTTTGAATATTCTCCAAATTTCTCATCCAATATTCAGAGTATTAAATGGCTCGTTTGGGGTATGATTCTCGCTTGGGTGCGAGAGGTCCAGGGTTCAAATCCCGGACAAGCCCTCGTTTCTTTGAATAAGGTAAGACAGTAGATTTATCAAAAGAAATACTACAACAATGTCAAAGAGTGGACTGCATAGGTACAAACCAGTTATGATCAAATCTAGTGAGTGAGTGTTACTCATCATGCAGAATGCTTCTGTCATAGTGATAAAAGCCATTATATATCAAAAGTTACAGTTGTTGCCGCTTGTATATGTGAATGATTAAAATAGTGAGTCATACATTTTTCAGCAACAGTTATGATACTTCATCAGAAACAGTAGCTATAGCAGCGGTTGTTAGAAAGCAAGTTATTACCCAGAGCCCAAAGTGATTGCTTGTTTGTCCAATAATAGACAACACAAAATTCACTATAATTCAATGTTCAAATTAAAGTAATGACAATAAATGAAAAGGAAAGCAGTCAGTCAGGTGGAGGTGTTGTCTTACCAATAGTTGGACACTTGCCCCTGAACACATCACAGTTTGAACAGTGTCCATTCATAAAGTCCTCGTAGTTGGAGCAGGGATCCCTATCAACGGGCACGAGCCATTCAGCGCGCTCATGTAGACGTGCAGCGCCCTCATGTGGTCACAAATCACATAGCCATACACTGGGAAGTAGACAAGAACTGACAACACACAAACACTAAAGGCAGCCAGTCTGATGGAGGCTATGTAATATTAGTTCTTTTAAAACTGGGTTATAACGATCTGGTATACTGTATCATTTGAATTTTGAATGATAACTTCCTGATGAAACAGTAAGCCAAAGTAGTAGAGTTAAAAAGCAACAAACAGCCGCCATGTTGATTTTTTTTAGTTTTTTTTTAGTGAGAGCTGAACTTACTTGAGTTAAACCTGGAGCGGGCGCATCCGTCTGGTCACTTCCCCCATTCAGGAAGAAGTCCACGTGACCCACAGGGATTGGAAATGCCAAAATCTGATGAAGAAGAAGAAAACAATGCTACTGTATGCTGTCAATACACAACCAAGGTGGAACACAACTATTCCGCCTCCCAAAATACAATATTCTTTTTGGAAAGGGGTAGCTTAAAGAGACAGGCCCCTTATCCGAGTGCTTTCACAGAGACGCTATTGACTGTTTTTTTAACACTACACCATGAAAACTGTTTTCTCATTAGAACCCAAAAATTTAAATTTAGACCAGAAAATTAGCATAATATGGGCTTTTTAACATAGTGCGCCCAGGGCTGGTCCTAGCATTTAAGGGTACCCCCAGGCGGATTTGGTGGGCAGTTTGTGGGAGCATCTATCTCCTCTTATTAAACGTGACTAAGGCAAGGAAGATACTTGTGGGTTTTGGTGGGACTGGCAGGACTAACTGAACAACATTTCCATCTTTTGGGAAATACAATTTTTATTTCGTTATTGTCGCTTGTGTGAAATGAACTATGTACTGTTAAAGCTAGAGGCTTGGTCGATCCTGTGCAATATCTCATTGATTTCTTAAAAAAGAACTCTTCTTATAAATTACACAGTGTCAAAAGCAACACAACAATGGAGAGTGAAGCAAGCAAGAAAAAGCCTTTGTACTAGTTACAACTGCCAAACAATTTGTCAAAATGAGATTTTTTTTTTCCAATAACATATAACCTGCATGGCTCGTTGGTCTAGGGGTATGATTCTCGCTTAGGGTGCGAGAGGTCCCGGGTTCAAATCCCGGACGAGCCCTTGTTTGTTTGTATAAAAAAGTGAAAATCCCACAAATAAATCCTACATAGCTGTCCACGTGGGGCGAGGCAATGCCAAATGTCTCTGGAAATTTGACACCACTTGAGACTAAAGGTCATGTAACATGGATCACTTGCAATGCTGCTCAACCTTCCTACAAATAGAAGAACATGTTTTCCAAGAGGTATATGTTTTAACCTCTTACCAAGACTCATTTGTAAACACAACCAGTATGTGTATAACTTGGAAATAAACAGCACAATGTTAGTTTTTAAAGTTGTCTCACTCACAGTCAGAGTCTGTGTGGATGGCATCGACAAACTGAGCGTCAGAGGGGTCCAGCCGGTCGAAGATGTCTGCGTCTTTGAACATGGGTCCTGCGGGGTCCAGGGCTGGAGGACAGGGGAAACTCATTATAAATAAAGGTCAAACTGAAGGAAGGCATCAGTTCACATTATTAGATAATAATGCAGAAGGATTATTTTTCCTAAAGTGCTCTACTAATGAAAAGGAGTGAAACTTATTTTGTATTTCCATTTTGGGGACAGTTGATTGTTTAGCTCAATGCTTTGAATACAAAGTCAGAGCAATTTTCACATATAACTGCTTTTCTCTTTTTCCGTTCGGTACATATACACTTTACAGAATGAAACATCTTTGTATTAATCTCTACATAGCTGATTTTTGTAGGCCTATATACATATCTAATATAACTATTATTTTGGAGATCAAGCTCATGCTTAACTAAATCAAGATAACCAATTATTTTAGTAACAGAGGAAGAGCAAAGACACATTTGAAAGCTCTCAAAACTTCAAAACTCTTAATCTGTCTAGTATTAAAGACAACCTTTACTTTCAACAGTTAATCTTCAGTACATAATTTCTTATCGCCATTTCTTTGTGAAAAGTTTTCCTTTTTTGGTAAAGGACCAGATTCCAGTGTCTGCAGCTGTGCCTCCTTGAACCCTAAACTCGCACCAGCCTCCCCACTCAGACAAAAAGAGCCAATATAAACAAGTGGACAGTGGCGTATTGTGCTGGGGTTGGTTAGTTCTGGGGACCGTGCGTCTCCACATGGCTCAGTCTTATCAAAGTGCCGTTGTCCTTTGAAGAGGCCGGCTAATCTTTCCAAGGTCGCGCTGAAACACTTGGCCTCTGTGAGAGACTCATGATCTGAAGGGACCATTATAGACATTGCTCTTGTGGCTCGTTGGTCTAGGGGTATGATTCTCGCTTAGGGTGCGAGAGGTCCCGGGTTCAAATCCCGGACGAGCCCTTACTTGTTTGGACAAGATTGTACATTTATCAAGACAAATGCTTGATTGCTGGTAAAGGGTAGGGAAGGTATTCTGCCATTCAGTTGTGTCTCTGGAAAGAATAAATGCTCATGAAATACAATTCATTAATGGGTAAGGAAAGTCAACATGCTTGCTCAGAGTATAGGGTATTCCAGAACAGGAATGAGATATGCAAATATCCACATATCATTTATAAAAAAACACGTCACGAAAAAAAAAAAATCTCCACACATTTCCACAAGCAGGGGAAAAATCTGCACTCTGGTAATAGTGCATTGTTTCACATTCAACTTTGCATTGCAGTAAAATTATATGTTCCTTCTGTGCTAGAAGGGGTCAGGACTCACCTGTGATCCTTCCTATCTTCCCCTCGAAAAGAGTCCCAACGAACCGGCGACGTGTGCCCCGAGACTGACCCCGATGAAGTGGAAAGACTCCAGCTCGCATCCCTGTTTCTGTTGGACAGGACAACACAAACCTTGAATAAGTTTTACTATAATCAAGACTAAACCACACTCTCAGAAAATAAAGCACATAATTGTACCTTTAAAGGTACAGCATCTAGTCACTGGTGCAGTACCCTTTTAGGTACAGCTGTGTGTATATCCTTGACATTGGGAATCTATTATTACACTTTTATGTCATTTCTATAAATCAACTTCAAAAACTATTATTTATTTTCATTTCAAGGCTACCCAACCATCACCTACAAGTTAAATCCTGCCCTAAAGAGAATACGAGGAACTTCTAAATGTTTATGAAACAGTCACATTTTCCTTTATCCCCACACAATCAGACAATGGGTTTACAGCAGGCAGACAGGAAAAAAAGCCTGAGTTTCCCGAACGGCACTGAATCAGAGTTGACTTTACTACTTGACCGTCTGTGGTGTTTTTCTGACCTTGAGCTGGTTGATGAGGACAGAGATCTGCAGAGCCACCTCCTTGTAGTTCTCCACCACCAGGTTGTAGGCGAAGGAGGCGCCGTAGACCCAGTCCACCACCAGCACGTTGACATCCTGGGCCCCGAGCAGGGAGCGGGCCAGCTCCTTCACCCAGGACGGCTTACTGCCCATCACCCTGGGGAGAGGGGGGGTGGAGGTGGGGGGGGGGGGGGGGGACATTTAAACTGTCTCTGATTGTAGGAGGAAAAGCTGAAGGTGGAGAGTCAGCGATTCTGGAGAACGCATGTTGTCAAAATCCCTTTTTTTGTCACAATCAGTGACAATATCTCCTCACAATCCGCTACCCGTCCGTACTGTTTGTAAGCTGAAAAAAATATTTAAGGTGTATCGCTACGAATATACAGGTAAAGAAGCATCATGCTAGCTACCACTTTGTTTACATACCCGTTTACAGAGCCTCGACTTAAAAGAAGGGGGATTCAGCACTGGATTTTTTTTCAGTGTGTAGCGAAATGACCGTGAGGAGATGTTCACAGATTTTAACAAAAAGTGATTCGACAACAATTGTTCTCCAGAATCACTCACACCACCTGCTAGACTGCTTTTTTTTCCTTCAGCGCACACCCAGGAACTTTCAGTTTGTGTTAATTCTAGTGCCCCCTTTGGACAAAAGAGGTAGTGTTTTTACTACGCCAGCTGTTGTTCCTGGTTGAGCCTACCCATGACAAAAGGCATTAAGAAAAACTATATAAAAGATAGCATTCTTTGCACTGATGGTCATGTACATGATTGTATGTACATGTATGGTCTGTTACATGTAATTTATTATCACCAGAGGAGAAAAGAGACTGTTTCAGAAACCTTTAAAAGTTCCTCGTCACACCTTTGAGGATCCTCTCCTCACCTGTATCCGTGGACGATCACCTTGGTCGGGCGGGATGACTCAAAGTAGGAGGACTGTAGTGGTGGCTGTTGCTGCTGTGAATCAGAGAGAGAATCCTGGTGGAACGTCTGAGCACATTCCAGGTTCTTCCTGGTCAGCAGCAGGTACTGGAGCTGCAGACGGACCCTCTGCTGTCGGTACTGACGCCAGGTGGTGTTGCTCAGGTCGGCACACTCATCATCGCCACTCTGCCTCTCCTCCACACCTGCTCCAACAGGGACACACAGTGTTAAATGAGACATGAAATAACACATCATGTATAGTGTTGGTCTAATGCACCACACAACAGCAAACTTACACATGTTTGAAGAACACGGTTGAAATATGGTTGATATAAATATTGTACATTTGAGACCAGATCATGGCACAGCAATCTATCAAATGAAGGCACAAGCCGCAAGATCTTCGTGTTATCTCCAATTATCACTTATACAGTATATATACTTGTGAAATTAAATATAACCAGTTGGTTGATGTGGTCACATTTGTTTTTGGGAGGAAATAAGAGAAAGTTATTTAGTGTTAGTTAGAAGAATTTGATCTATTATGGCTCTCCGTATCGCAACATATCGCGGTGTTCATCGTATCGCAATGTATCCTGATAAGTAAATGATATTGTGACCCATGCATCGTGAGTGATACATTTCATATCATAAAGTCCTTGCCAATATCCAGCCCTAATTTACATGACTTAATGCTAAAGCTTTGTTTTCAACTTTTGTGTTCAATAAGGGCACATAACATTCTGATCCTAATGTCCAACTAAAACAACACAAGTCATCCCCTTCAGCCAAAAACCACGTCAGATATTTTATACGTAATTTCGTTTTTATAAGTTGAATTGGTGATTCTCCCCCCCCCCCACCTCTCCCCAGTCCTGCATTATTTGAAAAACTGCAGGGTTCAAGTGCAATGCAACTTTCTGTTTCACTTAAGCCTCTTTGCATACAGTATGTGTTTCAATATTGCATGAAAAATACCAAGAAACTAAATAAAGGAAAACTAAAAAACCACTTACCCAGCACCAGTGATGTGATGCAGACAGTCAGAACACAGAGGAGGATGGTGGTGTATTGCCCAGGCATTTCTGTATTAACACAGCCAGTGAATGGGGACAGAGTTGCAGTTTCCCTGTGAGCTTTATTTTAGCGCTTAGCGTCGCTCAGCTGCTCTGTTTAGCCCCCCCCCAGATTGGTAGATGGAGAAAATCCCAAATCTGTGTTCTCTGGCACGTCCACTCAGCCTTTAACTGGCAAACAGAGGGCTCCAAGCACGGCAGGAATCCATATGAAAACAGTCCCAGAGATTCCACCAAAACAAATGGTTCTAATTACCAGAACTGTGACGTTTAAAGCTCCACTTTAAGCCTGAACGTATCCACAACAAACCGGCCCCTGTGCTTTCACTCAGTCACTCACATCTGTCAGTGGGGGAGAGTTTTTTTTTCTATCTTCTTCTACCCAGACCCGCTTTGGTGAATCCATGACCTCATTAGTGTTCAATGGCTGTTTGTTTTAAACGCTGGACTCTGGCCTGGCTGCCCACTGGTTGTGTGTGAGTGTGTGTGTGTGTGTGTGTGTGTGTGTGTCAGTCTGTCTGTCTGTCTCTGTGTTTATGTGTGTGAGTGTGTGTTAGTGTATGTGTCTGTCTGTCTCTCTGTCTGTCCATCTGTCTCTATGTGTGTTTTTGTGTGTGTGTATTTGTGGGTTAGGGAAAGTGTGTTTGGGGGTCATCCTGTTGTGTCTGACGGAAATCAATAATTTGCTTATTGATTGTTCCATTATCAATGCTCTCACTTACATAACGGATGCTCTGAATGTTTCTGTTGGTTTAAACAAGTTCTCTGTTTGCACTGCTGTGTGTGGTTTTGCAACAGTTATAAATACATTCACAGTCTGACTGGATTGTGCCTCTAGATTTAAGGTAGTAATTACAAAAAATGTACTGTAATCCTTTCCCAGGGAAATGGGTCATGGCTAAGTCTTGCAGTCGGCAGTATTTTTTTTATAGTGATCCCACGGTGATTTACAGCTTAGTTATATACAAGAACTCTGAAAAAAAAAACACATTTTGTACTATTACTGTAAAGGTGTTACAGCTACACCAAGAAATTAAAGCTTAAAATGCAAAAACTATTTTATTGAAATGAATAAAACAACATTTTTAAAGTTTGGAGGAATGACCAAACAAATCAAAAGTTGTTAGAAGTCTGGACTAGCAATGCATTGGGCTGTATGAGCCAGAAACAAGAGGTGACTTCAATGTACCAGCTACTGAAAGTTTCCATGTCAAGTCTGCTCTCTTTAAAATGAATAGACAAATGATGCAGTTTAAAAGAAAATGTGGAATGATCAAGAGAGCCTTTTGAACCATGAACTTTAATATTGTCAACATATTTTCAAAAAGAACACAAACAGGCAAAGCTACAAGATCTAGACTTTCGTTTTTTAAGCTTTAAAGTCACAGTGCGTAATATTGGAGTATTTAGCGCAATGTCTAAACATACTATTCATTAATGGAAACTATTTTTTTATTATAAGTTTGATACAGTATTAACAAACTCTCATTAACTATTTAGCCATCAGTCTTTCCCTCTCCTGTGGCAACTGCGATGCTAGCCACTCCACGGTGCGTTTGCGTGCCTGGTCCCAGCTGTATCTAGGGGCGTACCCCAGGTCCCTGGAGGCCTTCTGGTAGGAGAAACTGAAGGGTGTGTTTAACATGGTCAGGAGCTGCCGGCTCAGAGGCGGTGCTACACGTTTGAAAGGCCTCAGCATCAGACACAGCACCTCCATCATTAGGCAGAACGCATAGAATAGACTTAGCGGTACTGGTAGCTTCTCTTGAATGGTGAAGCCCAACGGTGCCAACATGGCGTGGTTGAAATCTGAGTAGCTGACATGTGGCGTATCGTCAGAAACGTAGTAAAATTTCCCCCCGATGTTATTTCTCTTTTGTGGATCTTTGAGGGCGCGAGCTGCTTGGAGGTGAGCAAAGGCTACGTTACCCACATACACAGGGTTGACTAGCGCCTCAGGAACGGACATACGAAACAGGACGTTCCTGTTTCGTAAGCCGTCGACCGCGTGGCCTAGCAGGAAGCGGCAGCCCTCCCCGTAGATGTACATGGGTCTGAGGGCGCAGGTGGCGAGACGGCCGCCATTTTGGACTATGTCTCCATGGGCCTTCAAGGTCCTCTCTTCGGCTTCTCTCTTGGTTTTACTGTAGCGAACTTCAGAGCGGAGTGGTAGACGGTGTCCTCGTTGCCGTTGACAATGGGCTCTCCTTTGGGTTGGGCCCCATCACCTCGATGCTGCTGGTGTAGATGAAGGACACAACGTTCTCCTGAAGACACGCCTCCAGGAGCAGCTGGGTTCCTGCAAAGCAAAGTGACCACAATGGAAATAAGCCTTCGGGATTTTTTGTGTTTATCCCTGGCCATTTATGTATTTTAATGTAACAGAGTGCTGTTCATATTTTATATACAATGGTTGAATAAAATCAAATCAATCAATCAATCAATCAATCAATCAATCAATCAATCAATCAATCAATCAATCAATCAATCAATCAACAATCAATCAATCAATCAATCAATCAATCAATCAATCAATCAGAAGAGCTAATTACTTATATCTATCTATCTATCTATCTATCTATCTATCTATCTATCTATCTATCTATCTATCTATCTATCAATCAATCAATCAAATAATCAATCGAATAATCAATTATTCAATCAAACTTTATTGATATAACACTTTTCACACACAGAAAAGGCAACACAAAGGGCTTCACAAAATAAAGAACAAATAAACCGAAAACTAAAAGATGAAAAAGAACAATACCACACCCTCCCACGCCCAGTTTGTAGATGAACCAATGGATGAAGTTTAAGTTAAAATGATGTTATTTTAAGTGAAAAATAAGAAGAGGAATTCCAAATTCCTGCCTTACCCTTGACATTGACCCCGTATATCTCACTGTACTCCACTGAGTCTGTCACGTCGATAATAGCCGCAATGTGGAAGACGATGGAAGCTCCTCGACAGGCTTTCCTCAGGATGTCTCCGTCTCTGATGTCGCCCTCCAAAACACTCAGCTTTGTGTCGCCGCTACAGTCTGACACAAAGCAAATCAAGAATAAATCATTTATAAACAAAAGTAATATATTGATTGGTTATTTGAATTATAAAACAACAACATCTACATTTAAAGGTGCTCCGAGTAGCTTTCAGTTTGTGTTAATTCTTGTACCCCCTTTCGACAAAAGTGTTTTTTTACCACACCAGCTGTAGTTCCTGGGTGAGCATACCCCTGACAAAGGTGTTAAAAAAAATATATCAAAAATAGCCTTTTTTTGGTCTTGGTGCTGTTACATGTTATTATGCTCATCAGAGGAAAACATAGTATTTTAATATAAAAGAGCCTCATACAGCTGACTTAATCTGTGTTCAAATATATTTTTTAAAGATTTATTTTTCCGCCCAAGAGATTTTCTGTTCAGTGTTGGAACACCAATAACCAATCTGTCTTTTTTGCATAACTTGTCTGTATTTGGCTGGACTGTCTAGGAAACTCTTGAAGAATCAGTTTTTAATCTCATAGACTCTATCAGTTGTAAAAAAAACTACCACCAGATTTAATACTTTACTATGGATAAGTTTTTGATGTGAAATCATAGATGTACACAGCATGCTGTGGAGATAAACTTCTCCCTGTACTTGTTCTTCTTGTACCTGTACGGCATCTGAAAAATGTCAATATAAGCTGCAGAGAAAAAAGTAGATAAAAGAGAAATAATTTGTTTGGTATATTTTTTTACCCTCCAGATCCTGCAATAGTTGTGTCGGTACCAGTCTGTCCAGCAGTCGGATCTCGGCCACTTTCTCTTCCTCCAATAGCAGCTTCACCAGCCTCCTGCCCAGGAATCCACAGGCTCCCGTCACCACACACACTTCACCAGTTAAAGACATCACGGGTCTATTTTTTTTTTAAAGTTTAAAAATCCTCAAAATCTCTCTTCCAATTTTAAAGTGAAAAAAAGAAACAGCTCTTGTATTAGTCCTTCTGCCCTCTCAGCCTCAGCACTGTCACTTGTTGCAAACACCAAACATTTAAACCAGAAAAAACGAATTATTTCCCTTGGCAGTGTGAATAAAGCAGGGGGTGGGCTCTGCTACTCCAGGCAAGAATGTGATTTATTCTGGAGCAAGACAAAATGAATGAGGGCTGGAAGGTTTTATAATGCCAAGGACAGTGGCTGTTGGAAGATTTATTTAACTGGTTATTACACGCTGATACGGCAAGTGACGCACAGGAAAACATGATAGGAGCTAAGGGTTAAAGCCTGTCAATAATGTGTGTACGCTAAAAAAAAGTAATAATACAGTGTTAATACACAGCCTAGGCTCTGTAAACGGGCATGTTACTAGCTATGGTGGGCCCCCTGTGTTCACATACCCTTTGTCTACATACCATTTTGTGAGGAGATATTTAGTGATTTAGACAAAAAGCATTCTCCAGAATCCACTTTTAAACGATTTTTTTTTTACATTTACATAATGAATGTAAATAAAAAATGTCATGTACAGCATAAATCAATCCTACACACACGGCCTATGTCTCACCCTTGAGCAAAATGTGGCTTCATTAATGTTGCTGATTGCCATTTAAGGAAAATCTATATATTTGCTTTTCATCAAAGCATCAGCATAAGAAGACACACAGAGATATCAGAAAACATTTTACTGCTTTGTTTTATAAATCCAGAGGAACAGTTTTACAGGGTTGAGATATATGACATTTATATACTATCTTGAGATGAGCCGATCAGATCTGTTCATTACTGAAACTAAATATACTTTCCACTGTGCGGAGGAAGGTACAAGGCTAGATTCAACATGTCAAGGTGACGTCTGTCTGCAAGGACGTCCAAATATGGTATCCATGGACGGTGGTGATGGATTATAGCTGGCCGTGGTTCTCTAACTAAACAGTACAATAGGTCATGTGACTGTGTGTTGGAAACTCCTGACCCATCTCTCTGAACTGCATTTGTTCCAACACTAAGCTGAAGCCAAAAACATTGTCATATTTTCTAAAACACTGATTGTATAATGACAATAACATGTTATAATGCATTCCGCACACACACACGCCACACATACACGCACACACGCACACGCACACGACACACACACACACACACACACACACACACACACACACACACACACACACACACACACACACACACACACACACACACACACACACACACACACACACACACACACACAATGTGACGTTCAGTATTTTCAGTCCTTGGCACGAGGCGACGATGATGCAGTATGTCTGTTTATCTGGAAGTGAAGGATGAAGTCTCAAGGGTAGTTTCATCGTCACTCATGTTCGATGTGCTGCGTGACTGTGTGTGTTATGCGTGCGTGACGTGTGTGTGTGTGGTGTTTAAACATTTCAATTTAATGCAATGTTAATCACAAGCACATTACATTGTTATTGTGCACTGCCCATTGAACACATTGTATTTTGATGTGTGTGCAACATTCTTTGTGGACCCTCCATGCCAATAAAACAAATTGAATTTATAAGTTACACATGGGTCTTTCTTAAGTTGAATAAGAGTTGAAAAATGGGGAGAACAAGGGACATTGTTAGGCCCCAAAATGACTGAATCCACCCTGTTAATGGCTGTGTGAAAAATGTGATGCTTCGGATTAACATGAAGATCATAATCAAAACACTTTATTTTCATCTTCAAACACATGGATATCAATATAAATATACAAAACATTACAAATAGAACATTTCAAACACTAAAGTCTTCCCTCTTTGACAGTGATATACAAAGCTGTCGCTATAGCAACAAGGTACAAGGTTATTTAATGAATCGCTCTCACACAGTAATGACTCGGGATCGTCTGCTCTAAATCACAAAAGCTGGGCAACAGTTTCAACTTCATATTCTTACAGAACGATGGTAGTCACCGCCTATTTTGCTGACTATTCATGGTTTAAACAATCACCATACTGTAGATGTTTCAGCAGTGTCTATAACTAACTCTTTATTATGGGGGATTTCCTCTGTTATCTTTTTGACCTATATAGTGTAATTGGCTTTGGTTTTATTTTGAAAATGTGACTTACAGTGGTTGGTTACAGATAATTAAAAATTGATGCATCCCTTCATCTTCATTATGATACAATGGGTCCACTTTTACTTGCGCATCATGATAGATAAGCTTTGGTTACATGCTGGCACAAGATGCTTAATGTCAGGCCGTAGTTACACAGATAGTACTTGTTAGTAGTAGAACGTCATCAATGGTTTTGCTCTATTTATGAGATGAATGGAGAGAAATGAATGGATCAAAAATGTCCAGCGTCATCTTTTCATTCGGAGTACCCTTGTCTAAAAAAAGAACTTACAATAACTCTTGTATTCCCACTGCAATATGCACTTTAGTCCAAATAGACACTACTTTATAATGCAGCATTACTTTACACACATGCTTATTTCCCTGCTGAAATCTGAAGCTGTATTTACAACAACAAAGAATCAGAAACTAGTTTGCCTCAGAGGTATATCGATTGAACTCTTGAAACAGTAATATATAAGCCTAGTCAATGTCCAGTGAGTCAATGCCCAGCCAGAGAGAGAGAGGGTGAGTTGATTATGTGGGATGTATTGAGTGTTTGCTTTTGCTACAGAGAGGAAGAACGCACCCAACAGAGATAGCAGTAAATGCAAGGACAGCAAGGAAATGGCACCAAAAAGATGAAAGTGCAGATATAGAAATATGTGAAATTTGAATGCTGATGCTATTTAGCTAGCCATGCATGCACCTGCAGCTTGTGCTTACAACGGGAGCGCGTCAACGTCCCTCAGATTAAAAAATATAATATAATATAATTCAACAGCTTTTAATTCCCTTTTCACAGATTAAAAAAATAAATAATAATCACCTGCCTCATTTTGCGCAACCTACTTGTTGACTTGAGTTGAACATTTTGAACTTCAGCAAATCATTTGCGTGAATTTGTATCAAAGATCATACTCAACACTTTATTCTAATCTTAAAACTCTGAGTGAAGTTATGGCCCAATTTGGGTAAAGAAACTCCTTGAGGTAACATAGGGATGTCCCCTTTGTAACCCACACTAATTCCACTGTTTCGCCATCTTTTTTTCTCACAGACACACAGTCCAATTTCATCTTTCTTCTGACATCGCCTCAAGTCTCTGAGCTCTTAGCTGTTGGCAGGGGACACTCCTGTATCTGTGCCTCATCCACGGAGCCCTCTGGCAGGTGAACCGTCATGGTACAAGCCCTGATGCCCCCTAGAGGCTCCAGCACGTTGAAAACCCTGTCCCACGCGTCATTCTCCGGATCATATCTTTGCACAATGTCCACCATGCATCTGCTGTTCCAGGAGTACCCCCCCACCACGTAGATATGCCCGTTACACACAGTCACACCCACGTCGCTTTGCCCTCTTGGCATAGGGGCCACCACGGTCCACTGGTTGGTGTCGGGGCTGTAGAACTCGCAGCCCAGGACGTCATCATAGTCGCTGCTGCCTCTGAAGTGGTTCCCCCCCATCACGTACAGTCTGTCTCCCACCGTGCACATGCAGTGAAGGCCACGCAGCTCCATCATGTCGGCACGGCGACTCCATGTGTTGGCCTCCGGGTCGTAACACCACAGCTCCTTCTGGAAGGTGTCCCGCGTGATGCCGCCTGCATGTGACACAATGAGAACCCAATGGATGTTATAGAATGTGAAAAGTATTCCTCCATAAAAGATTGATCAGGTAATACAGTCTGTTTGTTGACAAGCATAGGCATATATTTCAGGGGGGAGGGAGGGGGATGTCCCACTTAATATTTAGAAGAGGTGAATTTGTCCCCCTCAAAAAAATATGTAAGACAGCCCCCTCTCTCCAAAAGAAGAAACTATATATTTCCCAATGATTTGAGAGGCAAAACAAAGAGTTATTTTTACTACATTATATTTGTGTCACTGGGTACCTGAATGCTGACATTTCCCCCATTAATTGTTGCAGAAAAGGCAGAAATTGGTGCAAAAACTTCACTTAATGTGTCACCCAACTGTTGAAAACTTAACCTACGCCCCATGTTAACAAGAGTATATAGTATATGGGATAATGGTGGATGTTCACACTAACCAACATTTGCATTTATGAAATTCACACAAACTAACGAGACTTTGCACCCATGTAACCTTTTGTTCTAAGGGGAGTGAGAGAGCATGAGTCTGTGTGGTGAGGTTGAGCTGGTGGTCAGGTGCTTTCCTGGGACCGGAAATACAAAACAGACGAGACCAACACAACTTTCTCACCCTTTAAAGACACGTTTGTTCTTATGTTCTTATTCCAAAGCCCTTCTTTCTTTTAAATCTGAAATAAAGCAGGTTTAGCTAATTCCTCCATAAGGTCAAGGACGTTATTGTCGTTATTGCACAGGTAAGTGCAACAGGAAGTTGCCATAAACAGGTCCAAAGTGTTTGTGCTTTCTTTTCTACCATGATAAAGACAACAGTTAAAAAACAAGACATGCAAAAATACATCAAATGAAAACAAATAAATAAGATATGCATCGCAAGAACAAACGAAAACATAGAAAATTGTTGGAATGTGTTTTTTCAAGTGCATATTTTAAACATAAAAAAGAAGTGACTTTTGCTTGATGTTTTTTTGGGATAAAAAGATAAACAGATGAACGTGTCATGTATAGACGCCCATTAAAACTCATAGCATTTTCCTTTCTGCACACCAGTGAAGCCTTGAGTTGTCCGGAAATGATCTGTATGAAATGACATCATCCAGTGAGACACACTGCATTTTTAGACACTGAATAACTTCCAGTAATTGTTATGGAACTCAAGCATACAACCTTATGAAGGAAGAAATACATTCTTATGTATCTTTTTACAACATGCAAAATCTAATGTATTGATCTTTTATTTTAGTTATTTGCACTTTGTTTAAAGCGATTTATATCAAAACCAACACTTTTAACCAAGTGTAAGGATTTAACTATTTATAACTATTTTTAAGTCTCATTTATTACAGATATAAAAAAATGTGCAGCCTCTCCAAATATATTGTTTTACCAGCATCTAAGATTAAATGCTTCTTTATCAACAATAGCAGCCGAATAAATATGAAGATTGTATTCCATGGAGTGCAATTCCTTAAGCATTTTTCATTTTAGCTTTGAAATCCAATCACTCAGTTATTATATATGAAAGTTGCTTTCCATGAGTGCACAAGATTTGATTCTTGTTTATTACATTAATCATTTGTGCGTACAAGATTTATATGCGTATAAGATTAAAAAAACAAACATCTTTCCGGACTTTAAAATGAGCTGAATCTGTTGTTTTGGTCTCCCATTTCTTTATTATTTGTTTTCTGTTCACCTCACTTCTGCTGCTTTTGTTAGTAGTAATAGTTTAATTGCGATAAAGATGGAACTCTGTCTTTTTTCCTTACAGCAGCTACCCACCATGTTCATTTCATAATCATACATCATGGAGCTCTGCCAGCCACTAGTTATTCAGACTGAAAACATCATAACAAAATTGCTTCATAATAAAAAGTGGACAGCTGCATTTTAAGTTGCTTTTTTAGTTGAGTTTGTATTGAGCCCTGAGTTTCGACTGTGTGGTCGTATGAAATGAGTATGTGATGTTAAATAATGTCTTTGCGTTGTGGGTTTTAACATGTACTGTGACCCACTTAAACCACATGTCTCAGTGTTTCCTGCTTCTCAAGCCTATGGTACATGTGAAACCTCTGTTTATGCGAGAGAACAGAGTTTTTTTTTCAGTCCAAAGTTGCTATTGCCTGACATCACAGGGGCTGAGAGCAGCTTCTGAGAGCAGCTTCTGAGAGTCTGCATCTAACACAGGAAGTGGTTTCAAACACAGGTCAGCCTAGCAAGCCTTCCTCCGCTGTCTCATCTCGGCAAAATGGAACCTTTTGTTGTGTACAAACAAAATGGTTTTAAAATGCAAAAAAAAAAAAAATTCTATAGGTGCTGTGAGGGCGGTCTGAATGCTCGTGCAGGGTGGTTTTAGGTGATTCCATTATCAAGAACTTGAAACTGAAATAGCAGCAACATTTTTTAGTCTTTCTTGTAAAATGTTGAAATTTTTTTTCCAAAAGGTTTCTGACACAAATAAGTCCCAAACAGCATAAGTGTCCTCATTCATTTGAAAAGGTATTGTAGAGGCTAAGCCCACGCTTCTAGCTACTGCCGCGGATTGATTTCTGACGCACCAAATACCTTGTCCCTCGAATGAAAGTCTATTCCCCCCCCCCCCCCCAGTCATTACACAAGTCTCTCTGTGCTGCAACTAGTCTTCACCTGAGGATCCAAAGATTGGTTCCTAGTTCAGCACCCGCCTCGCCTAAACCAAATTTCTGTAGAGTTTATCAAACTAAAATGACGATATGATTCATTTAGATTGATAAATATAGGCCTAACACTTTTCAGATGCTTATGGTCATGCAGCTAACTCCCACACATTACATAGTTAGCAGGATTTTTATGGATTTGGGTTTACAGGGTCTTTAAAATGACTGCGTGGGTTTTCAGTTGTGTTGAAGTTGTTGTGTACATAATGACTGTCATTTCTCAGCAGAGAAGGCAGGAGTTTCATGACGTTTGGCGACAGCTGTACAAACCCGCAGTGAGGAAGTTAGCTTAGCTGCTTGGGTGTACAAAACAAAGCATGTGTCATCACCACACTGTGCGCCCGAGTGCCTATGAGCAAGTCAAAGTTGGTTTCTTTTTACCAACAAGGCGACATTTAACATGTATCTCCGCCCATGACCATGATCTTTCACTTACCACTTAGTTTAACCATGGAGATAGCGGATCATAAAATGGTCGTATGAGTCATTTTTGAAACAGTCATACAGATACTTTCAGAAGGTTCCGAGAAACGGCATGCTTGGTTATTTATGTTTGAGGGTTTCACACAGTTGTTCATAGTCTATTGTTCCTTTAAACGAATGTTGAAATCTCGGGTCTCTTTAAGTAAGCAGCATTAACTCCCACACATTACATAGTTAGCAGGATTTTTATGGATTTGGGTTTACAGGGTCTTTAAAATGACTGCGTGGGTTTTCAGTTGTGTTGAAGTTGTTGTGTACATAATGACTGTCATTTCTCAGCAGAGAAGGCAGGAGTTTCATGACGTTTGGCGACAGCTGTACAAACCCGCAGTGAGGAAGTTAGCTTAGCTGCTTGGGTGTACAAAACAAAGCATGTGTCATCACCACACTGTGCGCCCGAGTGCCTATGAGCAAGTCAAAGTTGGTTTCTTTTTACCAACAAGGCGACATTTAACATGTATCTCCGCCCATGACCATGATCTTTCACTTACCACTTAGTTTAACCATGGAGATAGCGGATCATAAAATGGTCGTATGAGTCATTTTTGAAACAGTCATACAGATACTTTCAGAAGGTTCCGAGAAACGGCATGCTTGGTTATTTATGTTTGAGGGTTTCACACAGTTGTTCATAGTCTATTGTTCCTTTAAACGAATGTTGAAATCTCGGGTCTCTTTAAGTAAGCAGCATTAACTCCGTGTGTGTCAGTTAAAATGGTTGCTACTTCAGTAAAACATATGAAGAAAATAAAAATAAAATAGTCATAAAACTATGCAGTACATTGCCTGCAACATGTTCGATGCGAATACATTGAGGCTGCAGAATTAGTCCATTAGTTTCCTCACCAGAGATGTACATGAGGTCCCCGTGAACTGCTCCCGCGTGTCCATAGTGAGGCTCCACCATGTTGTTCACAAACGTCCACTCATTCTTCTTCAGGTTGTAGCACTCCACTGTGTCTGCTCACAGGGAAACGCAAATATTTATGGGTTACATTTTTGCCTAATGGAAAAAAAAAACATTTTCCTCAAACAATATTGATATGCTAATTTGAAAGTGGCTATAATGTATTCTTATTTTTACACCACAAACATATTGGACCACTTAGCAGTAAAACAGAACTAGTGAATATTGAAGTTTTGTTCATCAGCTGACAGTGAAATCAGTCCTGACATCAGAAGAGGAATCAGTAGCAACATCTCACCAATCTCCCCTGATGCGTTCCTTCCCCCCACAGCAAACAGTTTTCCCTTCAGAGCGCTCAGGTGGAAGAAGGTCCTCTTCTCGTTGAGTGAAGCGATCTGCAGCCACTTGTCAAAGCGCGGGTCGTAGCGGTACACGCTGTCGATGGCCGTCTTGCCCTTGGTGTCGTACGTACTCTGGCCTGAGAAGTCAGCAAGAATCAAGGTTAGAGTGGTGAATAAAGTGGAGGATAAAGTTACAACCTTTAAAGGTGCTCCAAGGAACTTTCAGTTTGTGTTAATTATTGCACCCACTTTGGACAAAAGTGGGAGTGATTGCGGTAGTGCCATACATTTATTGATCTAAGTAAGGAATTGTAGCTTTACTTTTGCTGATGGTTTTGTTTACTTATGATCATCAGAAGCAATTTCACTGTTAAACATTAAGAGTTCCTGGTAAAATGTGCACATCTTGTTTGACTTTAAATTTGGCTCATATTCTGCGGTTTGCAGGGACCAAAATTGACCCATACCTTTCTCAATTTGTTGTAAATAAAGTTAGTATCTAATTCAGTACCCCTGTTCACCCCCGAGAGTGTAAAGTGTATTGCTCTGACCTCCAACGATAAAGAGAAAGCCTCCCAGTAGAGCCACACCATGCTGGTAGCGTGGCACCTCCATGGGCTTGAGGGCTCTCCAATGGCCCGTGTTCTCATCGTACAGCCGTAGCTCCCGGCTAACCACCAGCTGCTGCCTCATGACTCCCCCCAGAGCCAGGATGTGGGTGGCGTCGGAGCGTATCTGCGTGCGTTCGGTCTGCAAGCGGGCTGCATGAAAGGCATCATCTGGTAGTTACTGGCCTCGAGCAAGAGGTTAACACAGGCTGTCTTTGAACGCATCATGGAGTCTCCATCACCACCACCACAACCCTCCTCGTCCTCTTGGGAGATCTGTATCAGCTCACAGGGGCTCATGAGGGGGAAGCGAATGTGGCGCATGAGGGCGTAGACAGAGGGCCGGCGGTTAGGGGAGTCGTGGTCCAGCCATCCCCTAGCGATGTGGTAGAGTTCCAACTCGGAGAAGCCTTCCAGGGAGTTGCTGGCCAGAGCCTTGGCCATGGTGCTTTCAGAGAGCTGCAGGTAGCGGCCGCATTCCACCAACGCAGACAGGTTCTGACTCACAAACTCACCTGTAAGGGTTGAGACAACAATGAATGATCGACATTGAAAATAATGTTTTTTTTTTGTTTATTTTCAGATACGCTATATCATGTGTTGATTCTTATATTTAAATCCAGCCTTCCAGAGGCTTTAAGATTATTTTCGAACTAAATTGATGCCCGTATGCACTAATCTTTAGTTTTCTTAGTATGTTTTGAAAAGTTGGTCAAAGCAATGAATTGATGGACTGATCCAGTCACAGCTTCTGCCTCATCTATTCATACAGACTTTTTAAGTTGTATTTGTTTTTGTGCTCTGAGGTCAGTTTCATAACCACTCACTTATATTCAGCTGAACATCCTCCAGAAGCAGGTCAGTAGCGATGCGCTCCACCTCCACACAGTTATCAGTGGTGATCTGCATCAAAGAACAACACAAAGGGGAATACATTAAAGTAGCCACGAGGAGCATTTTTGGTTTATTCTAGCACCCCCTTAGGACAAAAGCAGTACTGCATCAAGGAATGATATGTGACTCTGTAGGATTAATAATGGTAATATGACCCTGGTGAAGCAAAAGTCAAGTTTGATTTAGTACAGTTCGTGAAACATAGGATGTTCAGGTCCGCCTGCCGTAAATCATTTTGAGTTTCGAGGGAGATCCCGCCCCCTAGCAAGGCATTAATAAAAACTATATAAAAATAGCTTTCTTTTTGCTGATGGTCTTGTTTGCTGTTACAGGTCATTTATGATCATCAGAGGAAAGGAGACTGTTTCATGAACATTTAAAAGTTCCTCATATTAGGTATAAATGAATTACCTTAAAAACTTTAAAACATTTTCCCTTAATTCGCAGCTAGAGCTAATAACAATGCAACAATTCAGTCGGTCCGTCTTATTTACACATTCTATTCTGATCTGTATCAGCTGAGAAACACTGAGGAGCTTTCAGTAACATCGGAGGTCAAACTCATTAAATAGTCAGATCCCCGTGGCGGCCTAATGAGCTCGACCTCTATCTGAATATAAAAACCCAGCGCCGTTAAACAAATTCATGCATTTTCTATTAAACATCACAGGGGTTTGAGAAAAACGCTGACACAAGAAGAATATAAACCCCCCTTACCTCACTGCTAAGGAGCCGATTGCAGAAGCTCAACACGGCATGACCTGCAGGAAGTTTGCCGCCTCCAGTGTGTCCTGGAGATTACCCATGTCCAGGTTGACTTTGGACGTGTAAATGAACTCGATGATGTTCTTCAAACCCAACTTGGTGACGCCGTGCAGCTTGATCTCGCTCATCTCCTGCTCCCTCATGCCTCCTATATAAGGTGAAAGGATAAACACACACACAGTACACACACACAACACACACACACCACACACACACACACACACACACACACACACACACACACAACACACACAGGACAACAAAAAGGTGAGTGAGTGATTCTGCAATCTTGTCAATGGATTTGTCTCACAGCACAAAATCACGTGCGCAGTAAGGAAGATGTAAAAAAAAAAAGGTCCAAGGTTACAAACTAACTGATAATGCAGTAGATGTCCACTGTAAGTAAGGCAATCACATGCGATAGATCCATTTAGAGTACGAGAATGGGATAGAATTTGGAGAAAAGAGACTTCAGTCCCAACAGACACGGATGTGATCGGCCTTCATGATGTCTAAATGTCAATATACATTCTATTTGGTTTTGTGAATACAGATTCCCCAATATTTTTAATGAGTTTGAAACTATGAAAGAGTAATTAAGTTAAATAGGCTATATAGAAAATAAATATATTGTCAGACATGTCATTTTAATTGCAGCCATTCTACCTCACTATAAATGTTTAATGTCTAATCTTGAATCTTGATGTATTTTCATTGTTTTTACTATCTCTTAAATGCAATTTCTAACGTCTAATCTTGATGTATTTGATGCCCCTATGAAGCACTTTGAATGGCCTTGTGTCTGAATTGTGCTATGTAAATAAACTTGCCTTACCTTGCCTAAAAAAAGACACAGTTGACATACTAAAACCTGGCTGCTCAAATGTATACAAGGTATTGCATACATATAAAGATACAGTACATTACTATGGTGACAAATGTCAGTAACATCTGCGCAAGATGCAACGGGGAGGCTGTTTAATAATGCAGAAGTGAGACAGAACCCAACAAGTCCTTCCTCTATTTTTTGAAAGCGTGTTAGCGTTCTTATCCTGAGCGTAAACCTTAGTGAATGTTTAGCCTCACAGAGCTGCCATGGTCTTGTTGACAGTGTGGTTGACAGTGTATTTTAATGTGTTTCTATAATAGTTTTCACCCAAGATTGATTCATGTATCAAATCAAATCAAAACAAATCAAATCAAATCCAACTTTATTTGTATAGAACATTTGGTCCTTAATAAAACAGGACCACTCACCTGTGAACATCGCCTTGAAATAGTCGCTGGATGAAGCCATGATGACTCTGTGGACTGGGAAGGTTTCTGTACTGTCACCGGGAACCAAGACCACATCGCACAGGGTCTCATCTCCACGGAAACTGTCAAAGCCCTATTAGGGGGAAAAAAATACATATTTGTCCTGAATATAATGTCTGTGTGCATAGGTGTGCAACTCTACGACAAAGTAATTATAAGGACGATGGAGCTCCTTACAACAATTGCAGAGATTAGGGATTTTGAAAAAAGGCAAACTTTCTCAAGGTTCGTAGAGAAATATTTGATTACTTCCAGATTTTTACCCAAGAGCCCTGAGCCATAGACTCAGTTCAGAACAAGCCCTGATATTGTAGCCTATACTGTAGCTATATATATATACCTGCAACACAGCTGCTCCATGCTCAGTGCTATTGAACACCCTGCACAGCGGGCGAGGGGGTAGTTTGGGCTTGGTGGCTTTGTCGGGACGTTTAGGGGGCGTTTCCACCGGCGGGGGCAGAGGGGCCGGCGGGGGGGCTGGAGCCACGGCTGGAGCAGGTGGTGGTGGAGACGGCCTGTCATCTAGCAAACACATATTATTTACGTGAATATACTGTATTTAGGCTATACACATAATATATGTAGAACAGATACTAAGGGATGAGGGCACACACACAAACACGCATACAGGCATGCACACACACACACACACAGACACAGACACACACACACACACACACACACACACACACACACACACACACACACACACACACACACACACACACACACACACACACACACACACACACACACACACACACACACACACACACACCTTGTTGAGCAGGCCTGTCTTGTGCAGCAGCAGGAGGTCTCTCAGGCTGGGCTGGAGGTCTGGGAGCGTCCCTGGACTGATGTCTGCTGCCCAGGCGAGAGAACCTGCGACTCAGCCTCCCGGGCCCGCTGTCATCTCCACTGCCTCTGCACAGGAGGAGAGAGGGGGGGGGGGGCTTTAAGAGCAGTTTGTACTTTACTGGGTCATTACCATATTCAAGAATAGACAGAACCATACCACAATCTACCTGAAGTGCAATCTGATGTAAAGTGTAATTTATTGAATAACGTAAAGGAATAGTTCAAAATGTTTATCTTTTTGCCTCACTCAACTAAAGGCGACCGAAACTGTTCACACTTAAGGACATTTTAGAATAAATATATACATACAATTCTAAAATTACATAACATGTAAAAAAGAAAAGTATGAAAGAAGACATGGAAGCAAAATAGCCAAAAATCTCAGAATTCACCAGTGCTCTAAAATAACAATGTTTTTGCCTGCAGTGTCTCTCTCATGTGAGGCATCAGGCTTTTAGGATTGATGAGGTTTGTTATTAACCCATCCAATGTAACCAATGCAAATGAGGGCCGAACAAGTTCCTCCATCCCCTCCTATGAGTGATAACATTAAGCTTACCAAACCTTTATTTTGAAAGTTTAAATTGACCGTTTTGACAGTTTCACAGAGTTTTGTCTCTCTGCACTTCCCCTTAGCCTGTGTACAAACACTACTTCCTTCAGTTAAATTGGCCGCCCAACAATAACATGATGCACTTGATTAATGAAGTGTGTTTCCTGTGTGAAGCCCGGCTCCCCTCAATACAGTGTACAAGAGTGTGTTTTGTGTGTGCAACCACAACCTGAAAATAAGGAACCAACCAGTTGTACTATAGTCATGAAAACCACTTCTCCTCTTGAAACTGTTGATACTAATAAAAACTTGTTAGTTGATACATAATAGCAAAAAAAAAGAAGGAAAACTAAAGATACAAAGAGGAGAAATGTTAAAAATAATGTATAAAAAGTAAAACACTGAAGCTTATAGAACACCTTACCCCATGTCATTGGCCTCTTGGGGTTGAGGGCTGTTGTTACGCCGATGAGACTTTCTGCATGGATGCGAAAGAAAAGCTTTAGAGAACAGGAAATCAATATTATGACCAACAGTTTGCATGTGTTGTTGATGTGGCAACGCTGGTTGGCACACTGCAACAAACTTCACTGATGTCTCACTGATAATGTCTGATATGACTTCGCCGTTACAGGCAATCTATTCTCAAGGCACTGTTTCTTTGCATTTACTTTACACTTGTATTATTACCTTTTTTATATATATTTTTTGTATCACATATGTACTTCACTTACCAAAAGCATTTATGTTTTATAATATTGATGCAAAGTTTTGTTTATAATGAAAAGTCTGTGACGTTTGAAATGTTGTAAGCGCTTTCAACTCCATCAATATTTGGTATCAGCAAACACCTGACATGAACCAGTATTAGAAAAATACTCAACACATGTTTAAGTTTAATAAAACTATTATGTTATCTTGGTTATACCACTTCATTGTTCTATTATATGCTTACTTGATATATCTTATTTGTTAATTATGTTTCAATTTATATCATTGCTCTGCTCTCTAACTTAATTGTTTTATGTTATATTGACATGGATTTTAATTAAAATTTTGATAATACAGTGTATTATAAATAAGAGTGTCCTTTTTGACACTTGCTCAGTTTCAAAATGTTTATAATGGGATTTGGAGGGGGAAAACTCTTTATTGAGGTTTTACTGTAACTAACAGACATCCTTCTTTCATCTCCACCGCCCACAGTAGTGGATAGAGGACTGCATCTTTACATTGTATCATGATAACAAGTGCTTTCACCTGCTTCCACTAAGTGTAGGCCACCCAGTTTCCATGATCATTGACTGACCTCACACACAACACACAGTGACCACACTCAAGCCCTTCTAAACTGAGAGTAAAAAAGAGTAATAAGTGTAGGACAAAAGAAAGACACAGTGGCTTGAATGTCTAAAAAAAAATCTGTGAAATGAAAAAAACAGCACTCCAATGCAAATTCACCTTCTTGTATAGCTTAAGCATATACGTATGTACACTTGTTATACTTTATTTGCCATGAACTGTGCCTACTGGTGCCTCACTAGGATGTGGATCTAAAGCATGCTACAAAAAGGGCAAATCTAAATGACGTACCTTGAAGAAATCCTCTTCAGCAGACTGGCCCCCAGGCCTCCCTCCAGCCTGTTGGTCTAACTGAGCACAACTCTCCAAAAGGAACACGGAGTAGAAAATGTCAAAATTGTGAAAATGTCTGTCTTGCTTGCTTGCACTGCACCGGCTTGTTGTAGAGTGGAAGTGTTTAAGGTGAGTACATCTCTGTGTCTATGCCCCTAACCGAGACCTCAGTCACTTCCTGTGCTACTTCTCCTTCTGACTGTCTGCAGCTTTTTCTGCATCTAGTCTCTCCCCAACCCCCAAAAAAATGTCACACTTGAAATACTGTAACTTAGACAATCAACAAGTTCCAATGGCAGTTTTTAAAAGGTTTTGGTTAAAGTACAGGTTAAGGCACACACACACAGGCCAGATAATACAAGCAAGCAACTGTATGTGTTATATTTGATGGTATTTTCATGTATTTTGATCATAGATAGTAGATTTTGATAGATGAAAGTTGAAAAAAAATGTCACTTGCATACTTGACAAAATGCTATGCAAAGACTGTAAGTCTGTTGACCTTTAAAAGAGGGACTCAGCAGTGCAATCTGTTTTCTAACCAGTGTTCGGAATCCGTGCTGTATCTGAAACGTATGAAATGTATAATCACTGATCAGTTAAGTTTTTCTTTCCTGTTTGTTTATTGGCATACTCCAATTATATTCCATTAGTTTCATGATAGATTTAAAACACTGAATAGAGTAAATTTTGATTGTTGTTTTGAAAATTCATGTGCCTCCACTCTGAGTAAGACTATTCATAAAATGCTGTTACTAAATCTCACCTGCATTAAAAATATTAAGATTGTGTCTATTGATATTGACTTCAGTAAAAACCTCGTAATAATACATCCAGAAAAGATTAGCATATCTTCATCACCTCGGCAGGTGTTTTATTTAACCACAATGCCTTGCAGCAGCAGCAGCAGCAGTATGGGTTGCATGTGTTACAGTCAAAACCAAAAGAAGTTTGTTGGTTTCATGAAAAGTGCCTCCATACCCCCCTTTCAATCCAAAAGCAAAAAAACACTTTCATGGTTCACTTTCAAAGTCTGCTGCCGACCCTCTCTTCTCCCCCCTTAAGACACGGGCCACTACATCATACACTCTTTGCATGGATACATATTGGATATCAGCCATATATGAGTCATTTGCTGCCTGTAAGCTTCACGTTTTCTGACATGATAAAGTGAAGAGTCCTGAGGTGAACTTCTCAGTGCCTTTGTCATGATGGCAGTCTCGGGCTCCTGTTTAAAACGCTGTAGTTTTTGGTCCAGTTGTGAATTCTGTTCGGTGGGTGGGTGTCATCATATGGTCCACAGTACCGCCCTCTATTGGTGGGTTAGAGTCTAGAGAACTGAATGAGGTTCCTGTTGATCTCTGCCACGTTCCTACAGCCTGGAGTAGATGCAAATAAATAAAGTTATTCAGTATTCAGCATTGTTTACACTGATCACATTTTATATTTAAGTTAAGTTGAGTACAGTTTTTTTTAATTTGTCAATTAAAAAGGTGCTACGAATAACTTTTAAATATTTCTGAAACAGTCTAATTTTTCCTCTGATGATCATAGATGACATGTAACAGCAAACGAGTTGTTTTCTTAATGCCCTTGTCATGGGTACGCTCACAGCTGGCATAGTAAAACACTACCGCTTTTGTCAAAAGGGGGTGCAAAAATGAACACAAAATTAAAGTTCTTCCTTTAACACAAGGCTTCACTGAAATGTGTCCTGCAACCCGGATCAGATAACAAACAACAACATAACACTTGTTTAACTTGGACAGAAGATTGAGGATTCAGAATAGTGAGTTGGTAACACTGATCACAGTTCAGCTTTAAGGGACTTCACACGCTCTCACCTGATAAAGCCATGGACAGTTTGAACTCGTCGTTTAAGATTTGCAGCACTTCCCTCACTCCTTCCTCACCCTGAAAGATCACATAAGACCAATTATTTATTTTTGAATTAAGACCAAATACAACCTATAACCTAATCTGCTCTCTGTTTAAAAATGTGATAAAAACAAAATCTCTAATTTATTCACATTTTTACAGCAGGACAGATAAACTCTTATTTAGTTCTGCTGGATGTCTGTGGCGTTGTTGATTTTGATACAAAAGATACAGTGCAACACAATCTTGACATATGAGTTCAGATGGCATAACAGCTCTACACTTGGCAAACAGTAACTGTAACGTCATAGTTTATCATGTAAACCTCACACCAAGGTCCTAGCTCCAACAATATTAATGACGTTCAAGGATACACTCAATCTCTCAAGGACAGTGTCTTAGTATGTTGAGCGTGTATATGTGGTTAGAAGCTACACGGGAAAAGATAATCTGATCTTTACTTTACTGAAAACTGAAAAATAAAATAGTGAAAATATTCCAGTAAAAAATGAACATTTTAATATGGTCGATATTCAATCTCAAAACACAAACAGTAATCACACAGTAAACACAGTCTTCATGTTTGTACCTTGTATGCAAGGCCCCACACTGCTGGACGGCCAATGAAAACACACTTGGCTCCCAGGGCCAGAGACTTCAATACATCACTTCCTGTCCTGATGCCTCCGTCCAGATAGACCTCTATGCGGCCCTGCACCGTGTCCACGATCTCTGTCAGCGCGTCAATCTGTTAGAGACAGAGGGAAAAATATGAACAAGGCCAATGTATCTTACAGCAGGGTAAGCAACATATCAGTCTCTTTTATTTTGAAGGAGGATAACCAAAGCCCTGCTGTCAATACTAAGAGTAATTTAGTATTGTCATTTTGATGAATATGCTCATTTGTTTTCTTGACAATTTAATGGTTTAATGATGAGTAGAAACCACGTTCATGTTCGAATATGAATATGAATCTGGAGCCAGGAGATCATAAACGTAGCTTAGCGTAATAAGAGGAAACAGTTTTTTAATCTATAAAAAAAACCTGCTTGCTATTTTTTCACAAAAGTGTTGAAAGTGTGACTATTTCACACACAGCACAGTGACTTCCTCGATTGTTTATCAGTTGCATGGCAACTTCAATGTGACAACAAGGAAAACATATAGCCTAAAAACGTGTTGATACACTTTGGTCTTTAAAGTTATATTTATACTTGTTATTTAGTGAGATGCTGATACGTACAGTAATGAGAGTGGAATCTGCTCATCCAACTCTCAGAAAGAGCGTTATATTTTTCCCAAAAAATTGCTTTTGCCCTGTTTACTTTTCCCTTCCTATTATATAAGTACCACTATTAAGTAACATTACCTCTTAAAATCCTTCTAAAAACATGCCACTATAGAAAAACAATTATCTTCAATGTAACATTAGGAGAACCGTGTTCAGTCAGTACCGATGCGGGGCCTCCATCCAGCTGCCTGCCCCCGTGGTTTGACACTATGATGCCCTGGACCCCGTGCTCCACAGCCAGCTCTGCGTCCTCTTTGGTCAGGATCCCCTTGATGATGATGGGCAGGCGCGTGATGGACTGCAGCCAGTACACATCCTTCCAGCTGATAGACGGGTCCAAGGTGTTGGCCGGGATCCCATACTCCTCTGGGCCCGCTGCTGCCTCCTGCTACATATCACCATGGTAAAAAAAAAGAATTTGAGTATCTATTCGATATACAAATGAACTCTGCTGCACAGATACTGGTGCCTGTACTTGTCTTTAACCGATTGCTTTAAAGGTGCAGTGTGTAATAAAGCTGTATTTTGGCGTCATCTAGTGATGAGGAATCTAGATTGCAATGTGCTGTTTCTATCCCTCCCGTTCGGAGAATTTATAGAAGCTATAGTGGCCTTCAAAGAAAAGAAGCTAGTTACTAAAGGTGACGTCATCCAGCATTGCCTAAAGTTTTTCCACAATATCAAGTGGTGAGGTGAAGATATGTTTAGTTATTTATTCTATAGTATGTCTTCCAACTGCATTTACCCAGTATGCAAACTTCTGTAGAAACATGGCATTGGAACATGGCGGCGTATCCTGCTCATATGTAGATGAAAAACGCTCATTCTAAGGTAATACATTTTATTTAATTTTTTTAAGTGCTTATTATATTACATTATGCTAGTACATTGAATAAGGATTTTGAGATATTTTAAAACATACCTGGAACACTCCATCGAAGTTCTTGACCTTGAGGTGTGGTGGCAGCTTGAACTGATTGCGTATGTCGTTGCGGCGCTTCCCTGTGTATGGGACGTCCACAGTGAGGACCAGAGCCTTGTAGCCCAGCCCCTCCACACGGTGCACGATCTGCTCTGACAGCTTCCGGTCCCGGTACACGTACAGCTGGAACCAGCGGTAACCGTTTGGGGCGGCCGCCGCGATCTCCTCCACGGAGCAGGTGGAGTAAGTGCTGGCGATGTAGCACGTGTTCAGCGCCTCGGTGGCTAGTGACGGCAAAGGAAAAAAATAATTACTTTGCAAATTGAATATCAAAAGTACATATAGATCTGAAAAGTTTAGCGTCAAAGTAAGGTTAAGTGGGGACGCCCTTAGCTCAGTTGGTAGGGCGTCCCCCCCATGGGCCTCGGCCAGCCCGCGGTCGGTCTCTGCATGTCACTCCCCTCTCTGCCCATTTCAACTCTGTCTCTACACTATCAATAAAGCATAAAAAATGCAAAAAAAAATAAAAAATAAAAATAAAATGGGTTAAGGTTAAACTTCTGGGTACTCATTTTGACTAGGTCTGGCAATTAATACCAAATGAATCAAAACTGACATTCAGAACCTTTAATCAACGTTATCTTGCCCATGTCGGTTATTTTTATTAATTTATTTGAAATGCTGTTTCTTAATATTTGTTTACAAGAAATGTATGTCATGTTCTACTTTTCAAATGGCAAAAAAAATAAATAAAAAAATTACGTTCAATAATTGCTATCTAGGTAAAATGTTTTATTCATCTTGACATTGATTTGAAGTCAAATCACCCAGCCCTACTCTTGACTTGTGAAATGTAGGGAATAGTAATTGTCTACGTGCTTCAAATTGCTTTTGTCCAACAGCAGCAACACATCCACACAGTGCTCACCCCTTGACGTGGCGATCTCTCCCTCATGCCAGGCCAGACAGTGGAAGGCGGTGGGGGCGATACCCACTGGAAAGCTGATCTCCGTCCCCTGCACCGTGGTCCGTGTGTCGCTCACAGACACATCCCGTAAGATACGAGGCCTCAGGCGGATCCTGAGTGACAGGTGAGAGATGGACATGCTTGAATATTCCCACCGAAAACATTCGACTACTTTTATAATTCAACACTTAATTTAGAATTCATTACATTTGTTTATTCTTCCACTTTATTAAAATTATTTTGGAGGAAAAAGGCTTAGTCTAACTCTGCAACTAAACCAACCTGCTGACAAAGTCCTGCAAAATCGTAATGTTTAGTATTGGAGAAATCCTCTTGGAGATGACTACATTCTGTTTTTTACAGGATATTTCAAATTTCTTTAATAAACTCTTGGATTCTGTTTATCCCAAAGCTATGACTTTCCACCATCTTTCCAAGACACATCTCAACCTTTATTCATCTTTAGGAAAATGTCTAACCAGACCCCCATACACACCAGCAAACACATCCCTAGTGACAGGGCAGCTGTATATAAACAATAATGTCCACAACCATAACAGTGAGTGATGATCAGTCTTTACAGTAGACGTTAGGAAACCTGGGAGGAATGCACAAAGAGACACGGGGAAACAAAAATCGCGACCTTGCATCTTTGTCCCAATGGCATTGTAACTTTCAAAACAATTCCTCATTCACTACGGGGGGTTGGGGGGGGGGGGTTTGAACATCAGTTATGTGGTAAAAAATGTAACTTGCCTGTTAGTGATTAGAAGACATTACAGAAACACACACTGTGCTGTACACAGAAATCAGTTACAGCGGTCAAAGTCCACAAAAGCTTTCATTTACACAGACTGTGTCCTCGTATGACCTTCAGTTGTAGTGTTAAAACATATTTAAATATATTATGTCAGCCACAAATTGGGATTTCTTTTCTCTTCCTGTGGTGTTGTAAACTAGCTTTTATGCTAACACACTGTAAACAATGCATCTAGTCCGTCCAATGACATTGTCATGTCCATGTCCAAATAAAATCTACTATGACTACTAGTAAAGATTGTTTATCAGTTATGAGAATATACCTTAAGAAAATATTTCACTTCTCTAAAACACCCAAAGTCACAAAGTGTACCTTTAAAATGCCTGAAGACACTTCTACTGTACATTGTGTTTGTTGCACCTAACCTTGAATGTCCGGGGGGGGGGGGGGGGGGGGGGGGGCATTAATTAAACTTAATTTATTCTCAGCGTACCTTTTGTAAGCCAGTATATTGTCATCCCTGGTGCAGCATTCGTCGGCTCCAGCTGCATAATAGTCCCAGGTGGCCTTTGAGAGATGCTCCTTTGCATACTCCTCAAAGTCTGTCAGGCATACCATAGCCATCTCTGCACAGCGACCTCCCTCTCTGTGTGGGGGGGACAGAGATATTCGCTTTTCAATTCAATGGGTATTGACATGGGCATAATAACAAGGGTGGAAAATGAAGAAGATAATTACTACCCATCAAGATAAGTATGTCATTTCATAATATATGCACAGGCCGTTTGAATAGTCAACAGCTCACT
This sequence comes from Ammodytes dubius, assembly GCA_026122265.1. NCBI lineage: Eukaryota > Metazoa > Chordata > Actinopteri > Uranoscopiformes > Ammodytidae > Ammodytes > Ammodytes dubius. The sequence continues at coordinate 25,557,942 of CM047516.1, forward strand.
TTAGTTAGCTTCATTTGTTTGTTTTTTCTAGTCCATACCAAAACCAGTCACTCTTCATATTTTTACCCACCCATTCCATTGTCATCTGGAAACTAGGTTTATATATTTTTTTTACTTTGGATGTGAGACAAAAAAAAGCTGCAGGCAACAACAGAACACACACGCACAGTTCACAATTTAAATTGACAAAATGCTAAACTACTTTACAAAAGATTTTTTAGCTTCAGGACTTACCACAAATGATTGATCTTTCATAAACAAAATCCTTCACTCTCTCTCTTATGACACAGCCTCCTCCACGACTGACAGACTGAAGTTACAACATCACTGCACAAACTAAACTAAAAACTACCCTCCTCCTATCAGCAAAGGTATGGTGCAATCAGTCAACAAATTAACAGTTGTGCTGTCCCAATAAAAAAAAAATAAAAACATTTTTTGGTTAGAAACAGAGCTAAATCCTTGTGCTCACAGCGTTGCTTTTGTGTCAGTCAGAATCAAACTATCATAGAGCCATTATGAAAGCCACGGACAGTCAGTGTATGTGACCCAAGGGTGACATCTGCTCTTATTGTGTTTACACAAGCTCGAAATGTGCTGATGGTGACTCCAACTGTATGGTGAGGGAGGGACACAGTGCACTGCGGTACAAGTGGGAGGCTACATACTAGATACATGTGGGCCTTTAGACAGTGTGTACACAGGCCCACATGCTAACACATACAAACAGGTGATACCACTGCTGTCACCTGAAAGCTCTCCTTTCAGTGGTCGTCACATTGGTATAACAAGTTAAATAGAAATGCATTCAATTATTGAGTGATAAAAGATAATCATTAACCAGACTTTGTGCACTTTGTAACCTTGTTCAGAGAAGTGCTGTATAAATAAAAGTAATATAAGCTTATTTGTGCAAATGGTTAAAAAACACACAACAGCTGGAGTAGCCTACCACATGCAAGTATATTCTTATATAAGTAAATAATTCAATTACACAATGTAAAACAAAACTATCATAATTCATATTTATTGAGATTTTATAAGTAGGCTACATCACCCTCATCATTTGAAATGATCATAAATAATATTTATCTATAATTAAAAAAATATATATATTATCCTAATAGTAGGCCTAGTCTATCCATCTAACTATCTATCTATCTATGGAGTCAAATGTAGACCTACATGTAAAAATAACACAAGTAGGCGACATTTTATTTGACCAAATGTGACTATATTTTAGAAAAATAAATAAATTGTAAATCTGCGATTTTTGATCTCCAATAGATAGAATGTGCAATGGAAAAGTAAAATTAATCAAACAAGGAAAACGTTAATGCATTCTAATTTAAATTGTGCACTGGTAGATTTTACAGACCTTTATCAACTCTTGAAGGATGAGGTAGGCTTTTATTTTATGTATGACGTTTTGTTTACAACTTACAAGCTGACTTGTTGTGAAAGCTGGAAGACGCAAGACGTACAACTATCCAAAGCTCGATAGACTTACAGTCTGCAGGTGACAGGTGGAAAGGTAAGGTGCCTTTTTCGGCGGTGGAAAAAGGCTTTTAGGTTGTCAGAAGTTGTTAGTTAGCGACGTTTATGAGATGTCCATGGTTAGCGTAGCATGGAAGTTAAATATTAAAAGGAAGGCGGGTCAAACCAAAATCTGACGCTGCTTCCTTCATGTGACGCGATACATACTTTTATATTTTACGTCCTTTTATTTTGTTATCCAAACCCTGCCAAAGGGTTATAGTCACTTTTAAACCCAAATTTCTAAATTCATAGGTAAAAAAAACAGAGGCGTCACTTCTACGTTGAAAGTCAGTTGCCAGACAACCGTGTCGACAACTTTATTTGTACTAAAAACAAGAACAAAAAAATCAGAGTATTATAAGCGACAATGCCACTTTATTTTGCATAACACTAAAATTTCCCCAGTTGATAACATTTTCACTTAGCATTTTCAATTTGCCAAGATTTTTGGTGGTGCTAAAATGAGTAGACCTAGATAAAATAAAAACATAGACTAAATGACAATAGGGCAAATATTTGTAGGAGTAGCCTACTTAAATGTGTGAATTTAAGCTAGCATAATGATTTTCTGTGTTTGATATCATCATTGTAGCCTAATTTAATAATTAATGTTTTGTGTAGAACTACTAGTTACAATAATCATGTAGCCTAGTAACACAGTTTATAAAAATGAAAAAAAATTAAAAATAATTGTATGGAATAAAATCTCTTCTTGTAATTAATTATTTAACCTTTTGTTCAAGTATTTAACTTGATAAAAAAATTAATAGATCCTGTTGTATCAATAGTTTATAAGAGTTTTTCTGTTTTTTTTGTCTGTCCGAACAAACAGTTCAATGTATGAAGAGGCAGTGTTGAGTTGATGCTTTTCTGTTGGTTTACTCACAAATGACAAGTGTTCATTCTCTCTCAGCAGAACTTCTTCTCTCCCGAACAAATATAACCTGTGAACACACCACAACCAACACAGGAAGCAAAGGGGGTAAGTATCTTGACTACTGACAATACTGACACACAACTATGATACCAATACCACTACAATTACAATACTGCAGATATATGTTATCCAAAGTACAATGATTATATATTTTTATTTAGAAAATATGCATATGTGCATGTCTATGTGTGTTACACGTTTGTCTGTGTGCATCTATCCTGTATATATTTCACATGCGGGAATGGTGTATTTGGAATGTTATCTTGGTCTTTTTTCTCAAATTTAATTTAACATTTTCAAGTTTCATATTTAAATCCCTAAAGCCCTTTGTAATTGAACTGATTTTGAAATAAATAAACTTCATTATCTTTAAATGACTTTTACTGAAACCACTAGTAGTATTTTTACAGTTTCAACTGGTGCTACTTACAGTGGAAAAAAGACATACTTAGTTGTAGCGTGTACTAATTAATAATCCATATATTTAATAATACTTGTACATTTGTGTTTATCTCTTCTTATATTGATCAAAGAATGCTTTTGATTAGACGTAGTACATTTAGATACTGCCATCCTGTAGAACTGCTCAAGTACCAAACAAAGAAGCACAAGTGGTCAACTATGAACACTTGAGGGCAGTGTAATACCTGAATTAAAGACCCATCTTAAAGCCCCATGCAGCATCTGTAAAGTAGATCAACACAAGCAGACTTACATTTAATGTGTGTGTGTTGTGTGTGTGTGTGTGTGTGTGTGTGTGTGTGTGTGTGGTGTGTGTGTGTGTGTGTGTGTGTGTGTGTGTGTGTGTGTGTGTGTGTGTGTGTGTGTGTGTGTGTGTGTGTGTGTGTGTGTGTGTGTGTGTTGTCGTACTACACGGCACAAAGTCAGTGTCTCTATAGAAACAACTACAATTGACCTCTGAAGACTCGCCTGTTACCGACACAAACACAATGTTACACTACTACACACTCTACAACACTGGGCATACGTAGTAGGCCTACATGCTATCTATCACTACTGTTAACTAGAATGTTTCTGGTTGTTTTTAATACTTAGAATAGTGCAGTTTGATAATATGACATCATCAAGAAATTTCTATAAATTATTAGATTGCAGTGCTTTGTGGTAACCCCAACCTTTGAATAATAACATAAGCATACAGTGGCCTTAAGACAAGGGACAATTGCTATATTTTACAATTTCACCTGATGACATTCCAACTATGACACTTCCAAAATGGCTGGGGTGTGACAGGCCTTGTGTGTCCAAAGTATGGAGAAATATGGACATATATGAGACCCTTTCTAAGGAAAAAAATAATAATTCTAAAAAAAAATTCAGCTATTATGCACTAAATTAAACGTACTTATGGATATTATAATTATTTTCTACAAAATCTGCTAGGAAATAAAACCCACAATTTTACACACTGCAGGTTTAAAGACAGCATATGTGAGTACTTGAAAAATAACAATATAAAAAAGTAATATTTCTATTTATTATTTATATTGTATTTATTTTTTATTATTTAGAGTTGTTTACATGCTTTTGTGGCACTTAAAATTCATGAAATATAAAATATACAATGTTTTTCCATACTTTATTCATTCCACCAGGGAGTCTTGCTATGATGTATTACTTATTTTACCTTTGTTTCTATGTTTATTTACTGTAGGTCTGTTTTGTTTCAATGTGGCTGGGTGTGTGTGTGTGTGTGTGTGTGTGTGTGTGTGTGTGTGTGTGTGTGTGTGTGTGTGTGTGTGTGTGTGTGTGTGTGTGTGTGTGTGTGTGTGTGTGTGTGTGTGTGTGTGTGTGTGTGTGTGTGTGTGTGTGTGCGCATGAATGAATGTGGTCCTCTGTGTCTGTTTAGACCCAGTGAATGGCTACCGCGAGCACATTGTCCAGGTGAACTTCTAGAATACCTGCTGTTTGGTATTTAGTGTGCGATACTAAACAAGGTGATGATTTAAAACCGGCTTCTGTTATAGATCATTTATTTTCTGACACACGGGCCTGTTAAGATTTAGCGCTACTCATGACCAGCTGATATACACATCCTGACACCTTGTTGCTGTAATCAATCTAATCTAATTTTTTTTTAAACATTATCTGTTAACATCTGGGTAAAAAGCTAAGCAAAAGAGAGTAAAAAGTAGAATTTAAAAAAGCGCACACAGTCTAAATAAACACAGTAACTGAAGAGGATAGGATCAAACCAGCGTCTTACCTTGATCTGAGCTATTTGGCAGGCCTACAGCATGTCGTGTTGGTTCCCCTCTCGTTTGACAGGGTCGCGTCAGAGGGCAGTCCCCCTCCCTGCCCCCCCCCACACACACACACACACACATACACACACACACACACACACACACACACACACACACACACACACACACACACACACACACACACACACACACACAGACACACACATACACAGACACAGACAAACAGTGCAAGGCTCCACCCACAGCGGCTCTACACACACTAGCTATAGGCCTCTCGTCAGCACTCTGGCCCACGGACTCTCTATGTGCCAAAAAACACCAAACGCTCGTCTAGGTCAATGTTTCTCAGAGCATCAAACACCTACTCCTTCTGCCATACTTTCATCATCTATCGCTTCCATCTTTTTTTTATTTGTTCCATCCTCCTTTCACATTCTTTCTTTTTCCTCCCTCACTCTCCTCTTTCCTCTTTAAGTCAATCTCCTCACTCTTTCGCGTCACTCTTTTTTTCTTCTTTTCCTTCATTGATATGAAAGTCAACCAGTGTCTGACTGCATGCGTGTCTTTCGGAAATGATTGTACTGAAGTTGTGACCTTTCGGAGTTAATGGTTCATCTTCATTGCACGTCAACCAACAACAAGCCAAATAAATCCAGGCTCTTCGAGATATTTTAAGGTGCAGAGTGTAATAATCGTAAGAAATAATATTATGAAACAGCCATGTTTCTACAAGGAACGCACACACTTTTTTTTGGGGAGGGGGGGTCCGCCAGAAATGCACCTGTTAGAAGACAAAGAGCAAGTACTATAGAATAAATAACAAATACAACTTCACTTCATCACTTGATATTGTGGAAATACTTGAGGCAGTGTCGGATGATGCCATATTTAGTATCTTTCTTCTTGTCCTTGAAGGCCACCGTATCTGTAAATTCTCTGAGAGGGAGGGGTTAGCAAGGGAGCATTGCAATCTAGACTTTCCACCACTGGATGGTGCCCAAATACTCCTATACACTGCTCTTTTAATTATAAATGCCTTTCACACACATATTACAATATTATTGAGTCAGGCCAAAAAATGAACTTGCCATGCTCAAATGAAACAAACTAATTAAAACGTTTAGTGCGGAGCCATGGATCTTGCTAGAACAGTCCAACTTTTCAAGTGGAGTGTGTGCCTTTTGACAGGTGTTTTGAAGGTCTTGACATATACAACACAGATGTCCCGACCTTTGATATCATGAGCTTGTTATGTTAGGGTCCCCAACACCGTGAGTGATGGATGGATGGCAGGATGTGTGAGAGAAAACTTGACTATGAATGCCACAGTGTCTCAGCCACTGCCGCGAGGACGTAACAAAACGCCTCGAGAAGTTGTTCAAGCATTTGAAAACAGCAGTGATGTTAAATTAGATTTCTCTCTCGCTCTTATTCCATTAGGGGCTTTTCCTTCAATTGAATTGAAATTGAAATTGAATTTACTCTTTGTGAATGTTTATATCTTTCGGTAACAAAAACCCCTGGCTTTTGCTGAGAGAGATGTCTGTCTGTCTTTTCTTTGTGTGTGTGTGTGTGTGTCTCTGTTAATTTATATGTTTTTTATTTTGGCTTGAACACGAACGGAATGGCCGTTAAGGTGGGAGCCGAGGGGCTGAATCTGATGAGTTTTGGGACCTCCACGGGGAGGTGTGGGTGTGTTACCTGCGCCGAGAAAAGGAGGTGCAAATTGTGTTAATCCACAGCTGGCCTGGATGCCTAATACCACCAGAGTTAGACGTTTGGCTCGGGAGAGGCCGGCCTGTATCGGAGGTATAATGCTGGACGTTCAGCTGAGTGGAAAACCTCTTCCACATGGCTGAGGCTGAGGCACTGCCCCGAGGCTGCAGGGCCCAGCACGCCGCTGCACATGTGTGTTGAATTGTGGAGGTGTTATCATGCCCTGGCAAAGGCTCTGAGCTCCTCCACCTCTGTCTCTCCTAAGGTTTATTATCAGACTAAATACGCCAATAGTGCACGGACACAGGGCCGTGAAATTCGTGCATTTTTTTTTTTTCATTCAAATTTGCAGCAAAAAGGGTCCGGTCTGATGTCTGTGGCTGTCTATCATACTTTTTTTTTTTTTTACTCTTCACACACATAGGCCAGAGAAAGATGTTGACGTTTAGTTGGGAGAAAACGCAATGCATAATGCTGTGGGCCTGACTAAATTAAAAGCTGTTTTTTTATACTGGTTTCCTACTTTCCCATGAGTTAGGACGAAGGAGCGAGAGAATATGTCAATAAGACAAACAGAAAACAACAAACAAACGGATAGGTGGAAAAGGCCAATAGACTTATCCTTTCCTAGATCCCTTATTGAAGGTCTCAGGATATATGGAGTTATTATTGTTATTTTGATTGAAAAGACAATCATGATTATGTGGGCTAAATCAGGCTGGATTGACTTCCCTTGACAGAGCTAAAAAAGCATTTTATTAAATGAAAGACATTTAATTGAAACTTGAACAAATCAGGCATTGTGAGAAACACTATTCACTGGGCTTTAAGGCTGGAAAAAGATGGTGGTGTCAATGATTTGATTATGTTGTAGAAATGAAAATTATAGATGTAAAAAGAAAAGAAATTAGGAGGAAAAAAAAATTAATTGTGTGTGCAATGAGTTATGAGTTGGTGATTCTGGTGTTTTTGTTAACAAATGAACAAAACTAAACTAATGGAGGAAGTCTATTGTATGGGGGCCTAATTATGCCGGATACATACAATGTCTAATGTAGCACATTTTGTAAATTAAAATCCTCATCAAAACAACACAACACAAGTTTGATTAATATGCCTTGGACTGCACACACAGAAAACATGATATAAGAAAATGAATAAAAACGGCAATATCTGTTTTTGATTTGATTCTCTCATAGACGGAGTAATCTACACAATAGAGGAATAGTTTTCTCTGCCCCTTATAAGTGATAGATATTACTCTCTTACCTCAGAAGATAGTTTTCATCTATTATACAAGCCAATGTATCCTGTTAAGGCACATATGTTTCAAATATCTACATATCATTTTATATATTTTTTAAAATATATGAATAATGATGGAAAATATCCAGACATTTTAGCTTTTCTAGATGAGATTTATTTTTTCTTATTTTTTAATAATGGTCCAAATCGACTTTTTTAAAGCCAGAATAAAAACTTATTTGAAGTTTTGCTTACATTTTAATTATGTTTTTATGGAGGAGCTGGTGTGGAAAAGCTCTTAGTCCAGGAGTGTGTAACTGCATCAGTGTGTGTGTGTGTGTGTGTGTGTGTGTGTGTGTGTGTGTGTGTGTGTCAGTGGAAAGCATTGTTCACAGTGCCAAAGCAAAAGGCAAAGGAGCGAACACATCAGTTGCTGTAAATGTCATGTAGCGGTGGAGTGATGGATGTCCAGAGCACTTGATGTCTGGGGGAGATCTGAGCATAACTCACACAGTCCGCAGTCACGCAATCCCTCATACTCTTATGGTTTAATCCACACACACACACACACACACACACACACACACACACACACACACACACACACACACACACACACACACACACACACACACACACACACACACACACACACACCACACACAGGCACACACACACACACACGCAGAGGAGGATTTTCTGACATCTTCCCAAAGGGCTGGTGTTGGTGTGGAAGTATTATTTGTGCCCATTTTTTTTTTCATCAGACAAATGTGTGTGAGCGATTCATTTCTACCCTGAAGCTATGGAACCTCGATTGTGACAAGCCTGTGAACTCTGCTGTGAACGCGTTAAGACGTTATAACTTTCACATAAAAGCCACTCACTCTTCACGGCTGCCTGTCTGTTTAAGTTGTTCTCCTTTGTTGTAAATGTCAGGTTGTTCTCTGCATTCATGTGTCCATAGCTTGGACTAAAATAGCTATTAATAAAAATTAAAAATATCTCTAAAGAATTTTATGTAATAAATGTACGCAGCCTATTTTTGAAATAAAGAATTTTAATTTGACGTGAGGTTGTGTTAAAAACTAGTGAGCTCAGGTCTTGAAAATGCAAATGCAGGAGGCGTCATATGCACACGTCATATTACAAGTCAGTGTGTTGTCCAGGAAACTGTTAGTTGGACATGACATGTGACAGGAAGTAAAACAACGTGTTGAAAACTAAGAGTGAAGGGGTCAGTGTGACGAGAGGAGGCTTTTCACTGATTTCACCAGCTCATTTACTTTTCATCAGTCTCATATTTCTTGTTGAAATGTTTTCTATGACATTTAAGTTGCTTGAATATGAATTTTTCGATGCTGTTCTTACATAACAGACTAATTAAAATGGCATAACCTGTTATTCACACCATGTGACCAAAACAAATGAAGTATTATTTTTTACATAATGCTCATTTCACCAAAATTCCATGAGGCTACTAAATTTGATATTTGTCATCAGGACTTATGATGTGTGATTCAATAATACCTATCCTGAATTTGACTTTTAATAACAATTTATTTTCTTTTAAAAGATACCTAAATGACCTCTCTGTCTACTCTTCTGTCTTCACTTGTTTGTAGTGCACTTAGAAGTGTGTGCTTGCCTGAATGGACATGTTGGACGTGATACTTTGTGGTAGCTTTAGTATGCATCGTTAGTTTTTTGACAATTATTTTTTCCCCCAAAATGAAACTGTGGAACTTTTCCCATACCCTGCAAGTCACCAGAGGGTTGGGTTGTGTTGTTTTAGGTTAAATTTGAGCAGAGTTTTGACAGAGTAGACGTCTAGTTTTGAAATTTGCGGCAACAGACGGCAAAAAGTCAAGACAGTTGGCAGCTCTCGTGTTGTTACAGTTTACTGTCATCTCTTATTAACACCGGACAATATCTACGTTTGTCATCTATTACTTATCTGAATTCTGCATCAGATCATACAGAAATAGCCCCAGGGAAAAAAGAGAGAGGGAGAGAGAGAGAGAGTGGTGTGTGTGTGTGTGTGTGTGTGTGTGTGTGTGTGTGTGTGTGTGTGTGTGTGTGTGTGTGTGTGTGTGTGTGTGTGTGATTCATACTGTAGCTGTCCACCACAGTAACCACAGCTGGATATATTGAGCGGCTCAACTTCTGCAGTGTCTTTCTGGAATAAAAAAAAATTATGTAAGACAAAAAGAAAAATTCTTTTGACCTCCTCCATTTTGACTCAATCTTGTGTCAATACTTTCATTTGTAATTTAAAAAAAAACTGCATCCAATAATGTTAATGTAGACTCGCCAAACATCTGATTTTGAAAGCACTTAATGTAATGAGGAACAGAAATGGTTGAGTCACATTTTTTACGATGGAGCCAATTAAATAATGACTTTAACAAAACTTTCACAGTAACAAGTGGATGAAGTAAATAAGCTTTTATTCCACCCAAGAACAAGGATTATTGTGTTTTACATTTTTGATCTTGACATTTTTAGGTGCAAGAAAAATCTACTGTTCAGAATCAGATTTAATTTCTTTAAATCAAAGTAAATAAGAAACAGAGAGATTAAAGTGATGTAATGGTTGATAATTAAACCAATCAAAACATCCAGAAGTACACAACTATGTACTGAGGAGATGTAGCAATTGGTAGTTTTCCTTTTCCCAACACCATATTGTGTTGTAGTGTAACTCCCCTATTCAATAGCCATTCAAAAGTTACTTGTGGTGGAGTGACAGAAAATGCATTAAGTCGCTGTTGCAAATAAACCGGCTTATAACTTGATTTTGTGCAGTGTGGGCACGGATGAGCCTCATAAACTGTTAGCGTGTGTGTGCTGCCTTCCGTTGTCATTCGGTCTTTCAGCAAAAAACACACTATAGCAGAATAATCACTTATTTTTTTCTCCAAGTGGAAATAACGTTCCGTAATAAAAAAAAGTGAAACTCTTTGAAGTGTTGGGGGGCTAGTGGGTGGGGGGGGGGGGGAGAGAGAAAAGCCCAACTTGTCTAATAACCCGCTTCAAAAAGTGTGTGTCCTCATGCCTGGCTGTGTGAACTCCTTTTTACTGGGGTCAGCGCTTGAACTCGCCTCGGGGGCACACAAAAGAACTTTGCTGAAGATAAAAAAAAGACACATAAAAACTCATAAAAAAAAACTCATGGTGTGCCAGCTACAGTCGACTTTATGTAATAAATACTCTGGAATGAGTCTTTCTGATCATTGTAAAAAAAAATCCAGCAAGTTTTGATTTAAGGTTCTGCTGCTATGAAATAAGAATGGGGATATAACATTGCTCTCCAGTTTGCCCCTATCCGCCTCCCTTCTCTCTTCTCTGTTTCCCATAGCGACTTTTTTTCCGTGTCCTCGGGGCTCATTTGGGAAAAGCTTCATGTCTAATCAGTTGCTCCTGAAACGTGAATCCACTGTGACATTTTCTCTAATCAGCCCTCTCCGAGTCCCCCCCCCCCCCCCCCCATATTCCCCTTCGTACAAATTATGCAAATGGTGGTGTAATAACCTGACCAATTTGAATCAAACCCAAACCCAAACTTTTTTTTTTTTTTTTGCGTCTTGAGGGGGGAGGAAGAGGACACATCCTGCACATTGTACATGACTGAATGATGTAGAAAAAAAATGCTGCGTTGCCAATATTTAAATGAGTATATAGCTGGTCTACAGCTGCTGCTATGACCTCCACTTCTTCTCTTGGCTGAAAACTGGATGGACACACATATAAAACATCCATGGCAACATACAAACAAACAAATAGATTTAATAGCAGTCTTGTAAATTCTGTATCAGTGTGACGTTTTGTGTTTTGCTCTTTCTTTTTCAGTTTAAAATGTACAGCTAGCCTGTACTATAATCGGTTTGGTTTGTCCCTAACCCTTTGCGTTAAATCCAAGACTCAAAGTACTAGATGTGTCAGGCATAACTTATCTAGATTGGAAAATTGGACCAGGATGTTCTGGAAACATATAACTAGAATAGAGTGAAAATTAAGATTTACAATTATGACGTTAATGTTGAGTCCAAAAATGTTTTATAGCACATTGAGGTGGCCTCAACAGAAATTAATTCATGAGGTTCGATACGGATACCAATATCAAACTGATTTTCCAATATTTTGATAAACTTAGCTCATGAATTTTTTCAAGTCAATGTTTTTCCTCAATTTATTGTTATTTTCAATGTGGAAACATATTGTATTATTAACCTATTGGGACAATAATACCATAGAAACACGACTCAAATCAAAAGAAAATGGTTAAATTAGGTAGTCAGTGAAGAATTGTAATATGTTTGTAGTACAATTTCCTTCCCATCTTTCACTTTTGGAAGTATTGGTTCCACAGAAAGCTATGCGCATCTATTAAAAAAAAAAACACAACTGAAGCCTACTTTAACACTGTAACTAATTATCTGTTGATGTAAAGGCAAAAAACCAAATAAATATTGCAGCTGTGAATGTGCTTAGCCTAATCCGTTCCTTGTGGAATGGCTCACAACAATGAGGCTACTTTGGAGAGACGCATTATTCCTCGTTAATTTAAGGGGAAAAGAAGAGAAAAACACTTGGCCCAAAACGTATCCTCTCCATTACCAAAGTGATGGAGCAGCAACACGCCTCATTTAGGAGACTCATTAGAGGATTTAGGAATGTTACCCCCAAAAATCCTTCTAACTTTGTAATTTGGGGAGATAGATGCATGATAAGTAAAGCATCTGAAAAGAGTTAGGCATATTTATCAATCCAAATGAAAGATATGTCATTTAACTTTGATACGCTTTATATAATTTTCGTTTAGATGAGGCTATGGGCTATGCTCTGCTTCTGATGACAGTAAGTTTTTTGAACCAATCATGGCAGTCTTCTGTTCTATAAAAAACAATTTGGACCTTTGGCTAATTTAAAACATATTTTTTTTTCACCAGTTTTTTAGTATTTATGAACATTTATTTTCAATCATATTTTTGTAAAATCTTATATAGACACTGAACTGTGATATCGTATATTGATTTTAACTATTATAAACCAGGCTTACAGAGGCTTTAATGAATGAAATACTGAAGTCTGTCATTTGTTCTAAGATTCAAACGTACACAGAATCAATGGATCAGCCTGTTGAATACATGGACACTAATATGTGGCAGGATGGAGGATGAGAATCAGACACCTGATTGGTGACATCTGCAAACACATAAAGAAAGACCGTCGCCATTTTTCACAGAGCCCCAATCAATCCCAAAACAATTGGAAGAGTATATTTAGCTCAAAGAAGCCGAGCAGGGAGTAAATACTTTTACTGGATTTTTCCATTTTAATGATATGCAGCAGATGTGGAACGGGGCTGAGGCGAGAGAGAGAGAGAGAGGCATGGGAATCACTTATACTGACTGACTGTGTCACTGCCAACATGAACCCAGGGAGAGACAATAGCAGACGTTCAAGCTATGGCATTAAATAAGTATAAGGTTAAATGTGTTGTACTAGGGCTATTGTATGTTTGAACCCAAGACACTTCATCCCCTAAATAACTGGGTTTTACTACGAAAAGACTACAGTTGTTTTTGTCAAATCTGGGCCTTTGATTGTATGGTTTGGCAGAGGGGACTAAGGATTTGTTATGCATTACAGGCAGTATGCTAAGCTCTCATTTTTCCTACTCTGATGAAATCGGGACAAATTGTGGGCTCTTGCAAGGACCAGTTGGCCTAGGAAGGGTATGCATGTGCACACATGTGTTTCTTGTGTGTGTGTGTGTGTGTGTGTGTGTGTGTGTGTGTGTGTGTGTGTGTGTGTGTGTGTGTGTGTGTGTGTGTGTGTGTGAATGAGTCAAAATGAGATCTCTGAATCTCCCCTGCAGCCATCACTAAAAGTTGTCAATCACCTCTGTTTTTAATGCCAAAAAGATGAGTGTTCACATGCTAGATCTTTGGCACTGCCTCTAAGGCCTGTTGGTCTACACCCCTCGCCCGGGATATGGAACCAGGGCGCAGAGCACACGAAGCATATTTACCAAATGAAAAGTGGCGCCACATTAGTTTTGCACATTTTCTGTTTGATTCAACAAAGCATTAAATCCACAAAAATAGGCCATATCAGATAGCAAATGTGTCCATGTATTTTAAGTTATGGTGTGAGTGTGTGTGTGTGTGTGCATGTGTGTGTGTGTGTGTGTGTGTGTGTGTGTGTGTGTGTGTGTGTGTGTGTGTGTGTGTATATGTGTGTTGGTACTCCTCGAAGGATGAAGTGAGATATTGTGCTGCACTTTGTCTTGGCTCTGGGGTGTTTCATAAAGCGCTGTGTCTACACTGCAAAAGGATCATATCCATTCTGAGACATCATTTATTCCAATACAGAGAGCTTCAATCTTACTTTATTGAAGAAAAAATTCGAAAGCAAACGGCTTTCTACAATGATTGTCACTTTGTCTATGTGTCTTGTGTTTTAAGGAAAGAAAAATATGGGTAAAACTGTGCTGAAATAAAGCGGAATTGTCTCACTTAATTTTCGGACCGAGATTAAATAAAATATATAAGAATTTCTTTATGGTATGATTTTCATCTTTTGCAGGGTCAGGGGAAACATCCAAACCAGAAATACAGGCTCAGCTTTGGCTACGAAAGTCTGCTCCGGTGCCAGCATCTCCACTCCGCCAGCTCCAAGGGTGAAAATGAGACAGAGAGTGAAGGGGCCACTTTGCCATGTCGTCCCCACAAGACTGTGTTTCCAGCACGAGACACATTTACAGTAAGTGTACTCTGATTATCTTTTGGGACCTGGTCATTATTACACTATATTTGAAGTATTAAAATAAGTTGAACTTTTATGCATTTTATGTCATTGCTTCTTTTCATTCAGCGATTCTGGAGAACGCTTGTTGTCAAAATCACTGTTTGTCAAAAATCCGTTAATATCTCCTCACACCTATAAGTACTGTGTGTGCTCTGAAAAAAAAACATTGTTAAAACACAGCCTAGGCTCTGTAAACGGCATTTTGCTAGCAATGGTGGGCCCCTTTGTTTACATACCAGTTTACAGAGCCAAGGCTATGTATTAACACCTGATCACATACGGACAGTATGTCTCTTGTGGAGCATATCACTGAATTTGAAAAAAAAAAAAATCTCGAAATCACCAACTCCACCTTTAAAAGTTATTAAAAAAAAATATATATATATAGATATATGATCATAAACCCCCAAAAAAGAAACATTTTAGTGTGCGGCTTAGATCAGATCTCAGGTTGTGAAATGCTTTTTTAGGAGGAGATAAAAAGCGAGAACAGAAAAGGTGTCGACAGATTTATGTGCACAGTGTAGATATAGTTGTACTCTCCTCTCCTTGTGCACTACATTCCACTATCCTACCTGCAACGTGGCCCTTTGTGTTCCACCTGCTGTCTGCAGTAGGAGCCCCACTGGCCCGCCCCACCTGGCCGCCCCGTGTCTCCTCTGACAGGTGAGGACAAAGATCCTGCTGAGAAAAAGGCTTTTGCACGTGGCATCAGGTTTAACAAGCTGTCACCGGGCTTTACGCCATGGAGAAATGATGGAGAGTTGGAACGTGTGTGTGTGTGTGTGTGTGTTAGTGTGTGCGTGAGAGTGAGAGCACAACACCGGCATATGTAGGCCTACACGTGTGTGTGTGTGTGTGTGTGTGTGTTTCTGTGTGTTTTGTGTGTGTGTGTGTGTGTGTGTGTGTGTGTGTGTGTGTGTTCTGTGTGTGTGTGTGTGTGTGTGTGAGGGAAACACACACAGGAGGCGGCGGGACCTGTTTCTAGTTAAAAGCAGAAGCCCCCACAACAAAGGGCCCTGGCCGGGGGAGTCGTAACGAGGAGAATATCATTTTTCTCTTGGCCTCTTGTGATCTGCCATTCTTACGTTTCACTTTTCAAAGCTCCGGCTCCGCTGGCACAAGTCCTGGACGCTCAGAATCTCGATGGAAAAGAAGGAACGCTGCCCTGCATTCTCCTCACCTCCCCTTTCACCATATTCTACTTTTTCTTATTGAAATGAGAGGGGGGGGGGGGGGTGGGAGGAACGCACACATGCCCCGTCTGACTTGCTGATAAAAGAAGCATGGATGTGTTGGAGGCTATATTTCTGTGTCAGCCCTGCTCTGATGAGATCCTGCAGTAATCCATACGACAGCCTATTTAAGGCCTGTGGGTTCAGCACTGCCTTCTGCCTGCCCGCTGCAGGGAACATTTCTCATCCTCTACCTCCTGCCAGCTATGACTGGAGATGGCCCAGGAGCAAGGTGGATATAGAGGGACTTATTTAAAGCTATAGTGTGTAACTTTTTCTTATGAATGTAATGTGAGATGCTTAACATTCAAGCCATAGCTAGACAAGTTGATACAAAGTTGCTGTGAAAAGACTTGAGGCAGTGGGTGGATATGCCATCTTTGATAACTAGCATATTTTTCTTGAAGGCTACCGTAGTTTCTGTTAATTACCCAAAGGAAATTTAGCAAGGGAGTGTTGTTGCAATCTATAATTTCACCACTAGTTGACATCAAACTATTCCTACATTACATTAGGGATTATATGAAACACTTGCAACTTTAAGAATGTAAAGGTATAAAAGGTGACTACTGTACAGGTAGGTGCAAAGTGTTATGTAAATAATTGTCACACTTTAATTTGCTGCAGTCAAAATACAACAGACTATAATAATAGAAAAACAAATGTTTGGCCACTCACACTAACACAGTCACAAGCTAGGATTCTGTATTTTGTCCCCCCCCCAAATCAAAATTTTTGCCAGAAAGTGGACAGTTGCCGCTCCTTACCCACAAAAATCCCCATACACTGCCTTTTAAAACAACTCACAACTCATCACTTCTTTACCACAGCAAAGCGTCTAATCAATGCACATGTCACCAAACCAGTCATCCAATTTTGACCCACAATTTTTTTTTTTTTTTTTGCCACAAACACCGAAATCAAGCAGAATGTCCCGCGTAGATAGGCTTCAATGTGGCTCGGAGCAGCGCACTTAACCCCCTGATCCTGTTCAAGCAGTTTGTAAAGTAAAGTATATAGGTGATACATTCATCATTAAATCATTAATAACAAATTAATTTCTTTATTTTTCTATACACATTGGACAGATGTGATGGATTGATCCAAAAACTGTATTTATGTAGTCATTCTAGCTTATGAAGTGATCAATTTAAAATTATAGCACGTCAAACATAAACATAAAATAACAAAAATAACATTAGCAACGGAAAAAAAACTATCGCTTAAACAAAATAAGGATGTTGATGCCAATAAATTTTGAGGATCAAAAAGGTTTAATAGTGGCTCAAATCTAGCAATGCAGTTCTTAACAGTAAAGGCCACAATAAAATAAACAATATGACCAATATTAATGCACAGAAATTAGACCCAAAAAACTGCAGTTTAAAGCAGTAATATCTGACTTATATACATCAGGAGACCAGATACACGACTCAAAATAAGTGCTAGATATAAAAACTGTTTACCTCATAACCAATGTATAAGAGATTAAATACATTATACAGTTTGTTCTGCTGCCCCCAAATGTTACTGAAATCTCTTCATGGCTGGTTTAAAGTTGGAAATATTCATAATGTCTTGAAGTATGATTCATGCTGTAAATGTATCAGAGGAAAAACTGGAGCTTTTATACGAACACATTTAACCTATAGGTTTTTGATGGACGTTTTTAAGCTGGGTCTTAACTATCAGGCCACCTTGTTGGAGGATGGAATTACAAGGCTCTGTAACCTCAGTAGAGTAGAGTTGAGTTTTCCCTTGAAGAGTTGATCATGGCTCCTCTCTCATGTGTTGCGCAGATCTGTGATTTTGACTTATTCATTGAGCTGATGGTATTTATGGGCGGAAGGAATGCGGCGGCTTGGATGGAGCGGTCTCTCTTTTCTTGAGCGTTCTCCAACAATTGAGATTGTACTCATGTCTTCGACCTCCTGCCTCTTCCCCTCTTCATCTTTAGTTCCCATCAAACAATATGGCAAAAAACTCTGAGGCTCTGGGTATGTGCATGTGTATGTGAGAAGAGAGAGAAAGACACACACACAGATATCTAAAAGAAAGTTCTGCTGCTCTATTAAAAATATTAAGAGCCTCAAATTCCATTGAACTAGCCTCGTAAAGATCGTATTGGAAAGTCACCAGATTATTAAAACATCCAAGAGATGGGAATACATACTCTCAGGGAATCTCTGATCAATTAAAGCTATAGTGCGTAACTTATGTCACCCCTCCCATCATGTGGAATTCAATGAGTAATTACAACAACACTGTCGGCGCATCTACATGAGGTAAGCCTTCGGTGATGGTGCATGGATTTTTGTGGTTGTTTTTGTCATTTATGAAGCATATGTATGCTACACAACATAGCATTTACTGTAGACAAGACAAGCGCCAGTTGTTGTACGGAGCTGACTCTACATACAGGGTTTCCCGGTCCTGCATTGGAAGCTTCAGGGGGGGAGTACTGATGTAGCCGTCATACAAGTTCCAAGTGTTACTACTGCAGCAGTAGAGCAAGTAATAACCATCATAACTGTGGCACCGCCCCCAAGTGGAAGTGTGTGGGAATGGTGCCGTCCTTCAAGTAATTAGCAGAACTAATATGGACAACAGATGACTTATTGTGCTACAGTGATCGGCAGCCAACATGTGATTTTTATATTATTTATTTTTTAATTTTTTAACTTGGCTGGTCTCATCAGAATTCAGACCGATTCAATTAATTCAAATGGCTTGTCATAGCAGGAAAACCACAGGTGAAACTAAATTTCTGTTAAAAATTAGTTCCATTAAGTCTCCCAGTGAAGTATATGCCTAAAACCGCATGCAAAATCACCGAATGGAGTCCACTCTGTTATTAATGACACTTGTGCTTTTTTCCTGCTATGAGAAAAAGGTCTATAGACGTCACATGCTGTCTGTGTGTGTTTTCTGGTAAATCATCATGGCACTGAAAAAAAGTTTCATTCTAAAATCGGCATAGGTTTTTTAGATTTGCTTTTTTTACTTTGGACAAAGCCAGTCAAACGTTATTTTTATTCTGTCTTTATAGGCTTCGCTAAACACATCTTGACTAAAGCTTTATACTTAATGCACATAGATATGAGTATAGATATCGTTCTCCTCATCACACGGAAAGGCAGCAAAGAGGATAAGTATTTCCCAAAGTTCTGATCCATTTAACAGCCTCTTGAGGGAATATTCTATCGAAGAACACTTTGCAAAAAAACAATAAAAAAACAATACAAAAAAAAAAAGCTGTGGTCTTCAATATAACGCTAAATAGCTGCATACGAATCTCATTTGTACGGGATAATGCTGCGACACAGGCTTATTGTTGGAGTTTACGAGCGAGCCTTCTGATGTTATCCCAGATATTTTTTCTCACATCTTCCTCTTTATCCGTTTTTGTATCTCAGTTTTGAGGATTTTATTGCAAAGCTCACAAAAGTGTCAGAGCTTGCAACACGGCCAGAAAGCCTGTTGTTATGAAATGCTGCTCTCTCTCTCTCCTCTCTCTCTCTCTCTCTCTCTCTCTCTCTCTCTCTCCCTCCTCTCCTCTTTCTCTCTCCTCTCACTCACTCAGTACTGTAGCCGTGGAGACACACTAGCATCCATCCCTCCATACATCTGTCCAGCAGGTTGAGTGTGTGGGACTCCGCTGCATGTGGAACATCAATCTGACTCACAGATCTGCTCCACATGTGTGAGAGATGTATCGGTTGGTGTGAATATGTGAGTGTGTATGAGTGTGAATAATATTAGCTGAGTGTTTGTGTGTGTGAGAGAGGAATAGAAAAACAGAGATTTTATGAATGATGATATGATGCAAATTGCAGGTTAGGCTATATGTTATTGTTATGCAAATTGTTGTGTATGTATTGACTGGAATAATTTTTCAATTTTCTGTTGCTTTGTAATCAGCAGAATATGTTTCTGTTTGTCATTATAATAGAAAGATGACATCTTCATCTAAAAGTTTTAATGCTTTGAATATGTCTTTGAATCCTGGTCTGCATGTTCATTAGAAATGAGTGTGTGTCTGTATCCAGCAGCAACACCAATGTCTGTGTTAGAAGATGCTATAAAAGGGGCGCATTAGCTCAGTTGGTAGGGCGTCCCCCCCCCCCGGACGGGCCAGCAGCAGACCGCGTTCGATTCCCGCCGCGGTCGTTCTCTGCATGTCATCCTCTCTGCCATTTCACTCTGTCTTACACTATCAATAAAGCTAAAAGTGCCAAAAATATCTTAAAAAGAGATGATATAAAAGGATGACAGAATACTGTAAATGATGGAGGCTAATTTGTCAAAAAGGACAACGCTATTTAGACACACTTATACTAGCAACACAATGAGTTGGTCCCAACAAATGCAACTCCTGCTTCATGTGTATAGCATCTTAAACAAAAGAATGCAGCTTAAATACTTTACAAGTAAATTACATAAAGTGATTTGATTTCCTTCGTTTGGACCGTAGGTTATATTGAGTAACATATGTAGCGCTTCAGTAAAAATGTAGTATTTGGGTGAAGGTTCCTTCATCTTGATACTTGATAATTCAATTTAATATTAATCGTGTTAAACAGAAACTTAAAAGGTTTACCGCGGTACCATTTACCAGGGTTGAATTTGGTGACGGTTTAAAGGTATCAATAATTAGATAACGCCCTACCCAAATCACACACAGGTCTACTGGTAAGAAAGACTGTCCCCTAGTACAAAGGTGTCAAATTAATAAATTGGTGGATACCACAACATGTGGTAGGTCAATCCCAACTCATCTACACAGTTTATTGGAGGGATAATCTCCCTTATGCTTTGTCGCTTATGTTTTGGTCGCTGGGCGCCAAGTTAAGTGAGTGGGAATAGTTGATATTGAAGCTGGCACTTGGAGGGGTCCAGCCCCAGGCGGGGTGCTGCCAGCCGAAGTGAAGGATTGTGGGTGATAGGAGATATGGCAGCTGCACTTCCTCCAGGCCCGACAGTGGACAACAAATCAGAAAACTAGGAGCCTTGCCTCATCTGTCACATAGTCCTCATCTCTCACTCTTTTTGTCTCTCTTTCTCTTCAACACACACACACATGCACCAGACACACCACACACACACACACACACAACACACACACACACACACACACACACACACACACACAACACACACACACACACAACACACACACACACACACACACACCCCACACACACACACTATATGGAGAAATATAATCCAGATGATGACCTACCACAGATCATTGGAGAGCAGAGGGAGACAACCAGGAATCACCAGGGCCTGATAATCACTGTGTGTGTATGTGTGTGTGTGTGTGTGTGTTGCGTGCTCTTGATTACGTCGCCCAGTTTTAGTTATATATTCATGGTGCAGCTCCCATTGGTGCGCTTGCTGATGTTTCTGCTGACAGCGTGAACCTCTGCCCTGTGTTATGGACATTTTCCATGTTTTTGTTTTCTCCCACACTTTCTCCATTATAATAATAAGTTGCTCTTTTCCCTCTTTCGATGTAATCACACTCTATTGAAAATGTTCCTCCATCTTGGACATTTGTTCTGATCATGCCATTTGAGCTCTGTAAATGCTTTGGTAAATGCCAAAATGTTTCTCTCTTGATTAGAAAATCTTTTTTATTTGATGGTCTTGTCGATGAATTTACAGCTGCAGACTCCAGTATAAGGTGTGGCTCATCACATTGATTATAATTTTAGGTGTTCAAGTGCCGGTATGCAACATTTTTTTCCATTTTCCTGTTCGATACATTTCTTGTCCACTGGCCAAACTTTAAAGTACAAAGAACATACTTGGTGTTAAAGCCATTGTTTGGGTTAATATTAAGTTATAGTCCCACAATATCTAATACATTGAAGTGGAGTAAATGTTATTTTAATTTAAATGTCTTTAAAGATTATTTAACTTTATTTTGTCAAATTTATATTCTTAGCAATTTAACAGCCAAGTATTTGACCTCTTGTTATGATGTTGTTTTTTTTGCAATTTTGTTTTTTAAAGTATAAATAAATCAGCCAACTTTCGGTGGCATACGTTTCAAAGATGTCAAAGAAAAGGCCACAACATCCAATTTTTAAATCAACAACTGAGAACGTTCAGTATTAACAAAATTACAAAGTGCACATTGCTCAACAGTTGGATTTAACTTATTTCAAAACAAGGCAGAAACATTAGACTCAACATTACTACTAAGTGTGGAAACAAGTTTTCATGAAGTGGATAAAGTTGAAACCACAGTTGTTTTAAAGTAATCATCAAGAGAGAAAGTTTGTCAGATCGTTAAAGCGGGACGTCTTTCCTCTTTCTCTCAACAGTCAGAGTTTTTCTTATCTCTTATCTCCTGTCTTCAGTCTCTAGAGTGTGTGTGTGTGTGTGTGTGTGTGTGTGCGCGTGGTGTGTGGGTGTGTGTGTGTTGCTGACAGTTGGCCTCTCTCCTGTGCGTCTCTTGATGACCGGTCCTTCCTGGTGTTGACACACACACATCTGGCTGACGGCTTTGAGGTCTGCAGCCTTCATCAGAAATCTACACAAGCCATCAAATCACATTTATACTTTGGTTTGTTTAAGCCTATAGACAAGCTGTTGAGACCGCGCGGTCGGCTTCTAATTAATGGTGTTAATGGATCTGTTAAAATAAAATAAAGAAAAAGGAGCTTTATAAATAGTTATTAAAACTAAATAAAAAATTAAACTTATCTTAACAGAAATTGTTATTATTATGATAGTATACTGAAACTTTAAAAACATACAATTATTTTATTTTTTTTTAAATACCTGTCAACATCAGTGTTCACAGTAGGGAAGCACTGTCTGATCATTCTTGCAGGGTTCACTCCAGAACGTTTAACACATGCAACAGTTTGCAGTGCGAATGCTAGTTGCAGAAAAGGTGCTAAAAGGGAATTAAATTGACAAACATTCAAATATTTGGTATAAAACACTTAAAATAAAACTATAAGAACCTTTCATTTAAAACATATATATGTTTCTCTATACACTAACAATGTTTTATATATTTTTATATAATTTCTATCTCAGTTGTCGACAAACATATTTTATTTTATTTTGACAAAAAACCACAGCACTAACATACAGAAGACATGGCACTTTGTAGTATTTCATTACAGGAGCTCTGATCAATTTCAAGTTCCCTTTTTAAATTATAATGATGCTGCTGTCTATAGTAAGCTGCCCATGGTCCACCAACAGGTTAACGATGCAACTGTACATGGATTCAAACAAAGGTCCCAAACTGGAATGGAACCTGGGACTTAAAGTTTGAGTGATGTTTGCTGGTAACAACACATTAATGGGGCTTAGAGAGCCAGAGACAGGTTAGGGCCTTGGAAAGTATACAGGAAAACAGACCAACACTGGATTAGTTTACAATGAGAGAAAGACACACAGTGGAACACCTTATTCGTGAGGGCTTTGTAACTTCCTCCCTCTCTGCCAAATCTAGATGTTTAGCAGTTTAACAGTGGACAGGGCAGGTTCTCTCTCTCTCTCTCTCTCTCTCTCTCTCTCTCTCTCTCTCTCTCTCTCTCTCTTCTCTCTCTCTCTCTCTCTTCGTTTATCCCACTTCCTATACAATCCAGTAAGTGTTTTAAAGCTACGATTATAACACTCCTTTGGCCTGGTTAGTCTGACACATTGCAGAAGAGCCGTAGCTGTGCTCCTCTCTCTGTGGGTCTGGATTCAATTTCAATTGTAGGAAAATGAAGAGGTTGAGAGTAGAGAGAAGAGAGAGAGAGAGCAGAGAGAGAGAGAGAGAGAGAGCAGAGAGAGAGAGAGAGAGAGAGAGAGAGAGAAAAATCTCCGATCTTGTAAATCCATTCATTGTTCAGGATGTATCAGAAATCCCGCTTTAATAGCACTGTTTGTGTAGGATCTAGTCTCAATCTCCACCACTTTATAATCCTATTCGCCCACCAAGGCTTAGCTGCACAAATAAACAGGGTAATGGATCCCCCCTCTCTTTCACATATAGCAGAGAAGAGAAGAGGCAAGAGAATTTTGAGGCACCCCCTTCGTTCCGACCCAATCCTTTCCAGATGGCACCAATAGATCACATTATTTACATCGGGCTGTGTTTCGGGGGGTTCCCAAGGCAACTGCTGCGTCTGTTTCACAATCGTTGCTTCAATGACCCGAAACTTTTCTATTTTATTTTTTATTTTTTTAACTTACCCGATGCCTTGATTGGCGCAGAATCCGAAGAAGATGGATTTTTTGTTTCTATACGCTACTGATGCACAGATGTGGTGTCACGCCAACGCACCTTCTCACAAGGGTAAAAACCGTCCCGTCTCTCTTCCCCCCTCCCCCCCCCCTCCAATGTGGGTTCCCCTTATGATATTCAATCCATGGAGCTTGGGCGCTGCATTGTGCACTGATCAGCAGGCATCGTTTCCATTAGCCTAGCTCGTTCCCTCTTGCGTTCACCCGTGAATATGCGGTTGGCTCTTTGGGACTCATTACTGCGCTGCTCCCAGTGTGGTTACGGGTAGTTAGCTCCATTCATGAAACCCCTAATTGTTTCTCCTCTTGTCTTGTCTGCAAAGAGATGAGCAAGAAGGCCATGCACGTACGCTGGAGAGTTTACCAGAAGGCAGTGATCTTAGCAAGAGAAGAAAAAAACAGGTTGTACCACTGTTGGTGTTTGCAAGTGGAGATCACCTCTTTATTTAGAAAATTTACATTTAAGTGTTTTATGTTTTGTCTCTTTTTCTCAAACCAGCACACTAACATCAATGAAACTTTCCATAATCATGCTTACCTAATTCCAAAGGTTATAGTGCTAAGGTTATATAAAGAAGAATTGTTCATATGTTTCAATAAACATGTTGGTAAATACATGAAGAAAGTGCAGTGTCTCGCCTTAAAATCCACTCTTTCTGATAGTGCCATTTCCTTCACAGTGACAGTCAACCTGTCTCTAGAGATGAGGGAATGATGCTGCCAACACACACACACACACACACACACACACACACACACACACACACACACACACACACAACACACACACACACTGACTCATGCTGTAGAGACAGACGGATCTTATTGAATACTCTCATTGAGTACAAGAGGTCAAAGTTTTTCAATGCTTGGTAGGAGGGGGGGTTTGTTGAGTGATCTGTGTGTGTGTGTGTGTGTGCGTGTGTGTGCCAGAAGCATCCCGTCCTTGTTTATTATAAGTCAGCTGTGGAATCTGGACTCAGTATCGCCAAAATCTTTTATTTTTTAAACGCACCAAGGTCGTTTCACCTCATGGGAGCTGATCAAAGCTGTCTCATTTTCCCTTCCTCTAAACTGGAAAGGTACAGTACTGTTGTAGACCATACAACAATTTGAGCTTCTGCCAAAGTCTCACTTGTCTTCTTACTATTTCTTCTTCTTGGCCTAGAGTCAACCCTCGTGGCTGTTTGCCTGCTGCGTCTTTCCACTTCTTTGAGACGGAGGAGGCTGGCGTTGGTTTCTGACACGTAGGGGAAAATACAGCCATACAGAGCAGGCCAGAGGATGTTCAGACCTGGTCCTGCTCCAGAAAGTCTGTGTCTTTCTCTATAGGATTTGTTGCTGCCAGGTATATTAATTCTGTGTGCATGCGTCTGTCTGTGGGCATAAACAGTTATTTTTTTGATTATAAGGGTTTGTGAAGGCAAAGGTTTTGCCAGTAGCCAATTGTCTGTGGCAGTATTCAATATGATGAAAAATGCATGTGCAATTTTTTACCAAGTCAGGAGGACAAAGCAATTGTGAGAATAATATTTTTTAAGAGTGCAGCTTTTGAGGATTGTTCAATAGACATTGTTCCCTAATCTAATGCAACTTGATTTATTAGATCATCGTCAAGCAAAAAACACAATGCACAGAAATGACAAAAACATTAAGTATGAGTTGATGTTAAAAAAAACAATCAACTATAAATATTATAAAAGAAATAAAAAATATATATTTTGGTAGGTTTGGTACACAGAATACATATTTTTGTTTAGGTAACACAGGAACACACAATTCATGAATTTCATGGTGGCAGACTCCAGTCAATAAAAATGTATAAATGAATGTAACATAGAGACAAATACGGTAATGAAGCTAAAAAAAAAATATTTTATGAAAATTAATTTGAAATATTAGAGATATAAAGTTAAGGGTAATTTGTCTTCATCACAAACATATATGGAGCTCCTGTGGGCTCAGAACAGTCTCACTATATGTTGACTATTGACAGATTTACAGAGGGACATGTGTTTGCAGTTTTCAGACATACAAATTTACGGTCAGTGCAACAGATAATGTGCATCACCGGTGACCTTGCAGCTGGAACTGCTTTGAAAACCGTTTGACTAGAGAACACACTGATGATGAGCCAGCGATAAATTCCATCGGTCACTCACATACATCGTATCGTATCGCTCCCATTCGCTCGCGCCTGGAAAAACGTACTCCGACTGTGTGTGTGTGTCTGTGTGTGTGTGTGTCTGTACGTGCGTGTGTGTGTGTGTGTGATTGTGTGTGTGTGTGTTCAAAACCTGGCTTGACCCCTGTGCTGTCATACTTCTCTCACTTCACACATTCTTGTCTTTACGGTGATAAAAACTAATAAAGCGTTGCCGAGAAGTGGCTGCCCACCGTCTCCCCGCCTTCCAAAAAAATCCTAATTAAAACAAAAACAATGAGCAGTTATTGTACGTTCTTCAATACAGTAACTCCCTGACTGGGATAAATCATCCCGTTTAATGACAGATTGGAGCTTGATTCAGGCAAATATATGAAGTGACACTGAGCCGTTTTGAACAGATGTACTATAAGAAGCCGAAGAAAAAGGGAAGCTGGAAATGTAATTATTGTACATGTGGGTGGGTTTGTAGGCCGGTGAGTTGGGACGGTAAGCAGAGGTTTTGACAGTCTGCCCCCGGACGGTTGCGGGTGCGAATCCCTTGTTGCTAAAGGGGGCCGGTAAAAGGCAGCTGAATAAACCCAAACAGAGGAATGTGGAGACATTGAGACAGGCAGCAGAGAAAGTCATTAAGAAAAAGTGATTTGATTTTTGAGGATGTGGGATTAAGTGGAACAAGCTTTTTGGATAGTCAGCCTGTAAAAGGATCGACCACCTGCCAGTCTGCCTGCATACAATAATTAATGTATCATATGTATAGATGAGTATTTTCAAAAATGTATCTTAAACTTTCTAAATTTACAATTGCAATGAGTGATTCTATTCACATCAGTTTGCTATCAATCACATTTAAAGTTACTTACAAGACTGACATACCTCTAAATTTGAAAGTATTTTGCATTTTTGTCGTTAGTATAATATTTGTATTAAGTAAACAATTTAACAAAATTAAATATTTCAATTGAAAAAAAAAAAAATCTATAAAGTGTGAGGTTTTTGTTTTACATTTGAATGACTATGCAGCATTTTTTTTTGCAATTTATAAACTATAAAATACAAAGAATTACTTAAGTGAAATATTAAATAATGGCAAATACAGTTGCCAGTTTTGTAATGCTTGTTACGAAACCTAAGAACACTGGCAGGAGTGTGCTACAGCTTGTGCTTGCATTAAAAATATGCATCATTTGTTTTCCTTTGGGCTGCTGTGAGGTTAGAGTGTAAATCCACACCAGGTGAAGGAGAGCCAATGTGTTTTGTCGAGTCGACGTGTGCACAGGAAATTTGTTCTTCATTTGTGGTTGATTTAGCAGTTTATTTAACAAACTGCTCCGACATGATTTTGCTTTTTTTATGGACACGAGGAATGAACCATGTGTTCTCATATACAGTATATATAAGTAGTTAATATCACCCTGCAAACATTCATCATTTTATCATCAGTTTTTGTGTGCATACTAAAATAGCTGATTTACAGAAAAATTACGACACCATTGCAAAGTTCATCAAGGCTTCAATATGCAGAGAGAGATTGCAGACGCAAATGAGAGGAAGTCTGTTTTTGGATGACCATATAATTGTACATATGAGGTTCATCTCTGTGTCACACTATCTCTTCTTAATCATGTATCGGCTCATAAAAGCGTGTGCTGGGAAACGCTGGTGTCTCCTCTTGTGGCAGCGAAGCATTACTCAGGTCTTTTCATGTCTTTAGATGTTGTTTCCAGATGCAACCACCAAGCACTGATGGACTTCAAAAATAAACTGTATATCTTTGATAGCTAGTTGAAACACTGTCTGTGTGTACATGTCTTTGTGCTTCTAGATGGATGTATAACCACTGTTTCATGTTGCATTAATATGCAGTTTATCTTCCCACAACACACACACAACACACACACACCACACACACACACACACCACACACACACACACACACACACACACACACACACACACACACACACACACACACACACACACACACACACACACACACACACACACACACACACAATCACACACCACACAGATTTGCAGGTATAACATCACTCTAATCCCATGTCCAATCACAGTGGAGACAGTGTTAGATTAAAACAGTGTAGATGTTTAGGCCGCTTAAGCCATTTAGCGTTGCACTTCCAGAAAGTTAAAGAACTTGCAGGAGATAGATAAGAACAAACAAATATTCAAATGGGCAGAGGTTGAAATATCCTGACTTTTAGTCCTTAAAGTAGACAAAGCTCCCATAATGCACAATAGGCTCAGTACAACTGATTTCACAGACTAGGGCTCCCTTTGAAGAGTCATCTGACTTTTAAAGGTGACCTTAGCTTCTTAACCTACAGACAATGGCTGTGGTTTTGTTCAGTAAAGTCATGAATTTGTAAGATTTCTTGGGTTCATATCGAGCGATAGCATCACATAATGACCCTGTTTTTTATGGTCTGTGGCATAAATATATATTCTATCTGCAAGTCTGGTTTCCACGACCCCCAATTCTGAAAAAAGATCTGTACTGTAATTACGCTTCAGTTTAACAGGAATCCACAGGACCCCTGGGACACACACACACACACACATACACGCACACACCACACACACACATACACCACACACCACACTACACACACACACACACAACACACACACACACACACACATACACACCACAACACACCCACACACACACACTCTCACGTACATCCACACTGATAGATGCACGCTGCAGCACAGACAATCAGACATGTACTACTCCTCTCATTCACAAACACACTCTCGTATGAACACACACAAATTGCTGTCTCGATACAGTTTTTTTCCGCTGCGAATATGAGGGCGGTTAGGCTGAAATGTAAATGTAAAATGAGCGCTTTTTGGTGGAAAGACGACGGGCGGCTCCAGCTGCATGACTTCAGTGAAAACTATCCCCTCTCCGTCACACACAGGCTGACGAGCCGGCGCGCTGACAGCAGTGATCAGGCCTTGAAACAGATATTACACATCTATTACACATGTGGGCAGCCCCCCATACGCATGCACTAAGACACACACTTTACATTATGTGCTTTCACTGTCTCGAATAGACACACACGCACGCACACACACCACACACACACACACACACACACACACACACACACACACACACACACACACACACACACACACACACACACAACACACACGCACACACACTCACACACCATTGCGAGGAGAATAGGAACATAAGAGATGGCCATGGTTTTGGGTTGAATGGAAAACGCTTTTGCTATGCTTTTTATCAGCTCCAAAATGAAAAATAAATGCCTTTTCCTTGAAAGTGTTGATCTTATTCACTCCTGTTTACTGTACATATCTTTGTAGCAGATGTTAGACTGATGCCTACCTGAGTAAATTACACTGTAGTACATAAACAACTAATAAATAATACTATAATCACTAATAAGTTATTGGTAAACGCCCCTCTGATACTGGGAGGTTTGGCATTTTGGCTCCCAGTAAAGTCATAACTTATCGTGCCATGATGTCTGTTTCCTCCACTTGAAAAGCCAAACCCTTTCAGCTCTTCATACAGTGATGTGGCTGTTGGTGTTGTGGTTCTAAAACCAGATGAAAACTTTAGTGATTGCTGGGGAACATAAAGCACAAAGCCTGTCTCATCACCCGTCCACCATCGCTTCTTTAGCTGCTCTCCATTAAAACATCAAATGTCAAGAAAATAGAAAATGTCTCCGATATTGTGTAACTTCTGTTGACCCCCATGAGGAATTCTGAGTAATTACAACAACGCTGTTGGTGCATCTACATGAGGTAAGCCTTGGTGATCATGCATGGATTTTATACCTTCGCTTTACATCCAGGGTTTTTTTTGCAGTAGATTCAACAACTGCAATTTTCATCTTGGGATTTTTCTGAGATCATACACCATCGTCAGGGGGTGACACCAGTTTGTGAACGTTGCCATACAGAGAATACATATTTGTGGAGCTAATAAGCTTAATCACCTTTGTGGCTATGGCTTGAATTTAACGGACATTCATTCATATGAAAAATGTACGCACTATAGCTTTAAAGAAAGGCATAACATTCTAGGAGTTTTTTTTTTTTTTTTGCAAACAGCAGCCGCTGAGGTTTAATTAAGTCAGATGTGTTGGCTTCCTGAAACAGAATACAGAGTGTTTCACATCTGTACGCAAAGCAAAATACCAACGACCTCTCCGTCACCCCCTCACTGCTTTTAAATGAGAGTAAATTAGGTGTTATAATGTTGTGGCTGTTTTTAGTGGCTGCTGAAGAACACACACATTCCACACACACACACACATGGAAAAACACACATATTTGTACACACACACACAACACACACACACCACACACACACACACAACACACAGCCGTCAGATTGCTGATATTTGGGCAGACAGTTTATTCAGTGTTCTGACTCTTAATCAGTCATCAAGTTCAAGGGGAAGCCGGCGCTATAAGCAAACACACACACTAACTGCTTAACAGGGACACGTTTGGACATCGGATTTTCTTTGGCCCGCGTTGCCAGGTCTTTAATGATTAAATCATTTATTAGTTCAGGTTTCCGTTACTCTGTGTTAGCACATAGCTTGTGGGTGAGGGAGTGACGCCAGCTGTATATTGAGTACATTCACATAACATGGCTGTCTGTGTTTGAGATAGTAATTTGCCAACAGTTTTTTTTGTTGATATGCTTGGCACGTTTTGCCTTCGAACACAACCTCCTAATGGAGATTACAGTGATAAGATTGGCAGATTTACCAAATAAAAACGATGTGAAATATTTAGGGTCTGATTTCAGAAGGAAGTAGATGAATGTCTCCTCAGAGCAGACGGACACACAGTTAAGACCAATCTTAATTTTTTTTGGTTTTGGGTAAGCATGGTATATTATAATGAAAACAATCTAACAAATAATCAACTGAATGTGTATGTTTGTACATATTTGCTTGAGGATTTTTTATTTGTGTGTGTTGTGTGTGTGTGTGGTATTGTGTGGTGGAGAGAGTTTGTGTTAGTTGTGTCTGCTGTTAGTACATTATATGTGTTTAAAATTCTTATAATAAAACCAGCGATGACCAATGTATTGAATAAAAGCAGTGGAACTAAATATGAAACAAAAAAGTTGTTCCTGCATGACGGTATAGTAGAGGGTGTCACATTGGAATCTGACACACATTATTTTTCGTTCATGTTTTAAAGAAAATGAAGAAAAAGATGAGCAACTCACTTGGAGAGGCGCCGGTCCGACTTTTGAGAGAAAGAATAGCACACTGCTGCTGCCTTGAGGAATTACACTACACAGAAAACAAGGAGGAACTGTCCAATCCAAATTGATTTTGTCTGCGTGACTTCTAGTTCCTTTGGTGGGCTTTTCTTTAGGGGAAGAATGTAGGAGATAGTATACACTATTTTTCACGTCATAGGGAATGAATGGGCGCTGTCACACTGACTAATGGCTGGTCTCTGCTGCGGTGGAATACAGAGAAAGTCTCCATCTACCAAAGTCATCTTACTGATGGAGCCGCTGGCGCTGATGGATAGTGGGATCTGGCTCTGGTTACACACACTACACCGGCATTCACTCATCCTCCCATCATCCCCTTTGTTATTCTGGAAACGGGTAATAAACACACAGACTGTACAGCAGACATGAATATATTCACACACACATGCAGATATAGTGTGTGGACTACTCACGCAGTAGTCCGTGCAGTGTGTAATAATGTGTATTTTGGCATCATCTTGTGGTGAAAGTTCTAGATTTGATCCCTTGCTAACCCCTTCCTTTCATTTACAGAAGCTACGGTGGCCTTAAAGGTCAAGAAATAGCACTTAAGATGCATCATCACCACTGCCTTAAATCTTTCCACAATATCAAGTGTTGAGGTGAAGATGTATTTAGTTATTTATTTTATAGAACAAGGTGCATTTTTCCGTATGCACCCACAATATAAAAATGTGTACCTAGCTAGGCCGTGTAATTTGTCCGTTCTGTGCTACAGTAGAAACATGGCTAATTTGTATTGAAGAAACAACAACTTTCATTTTTCTAGCAATGATACACTTATTAAAACATACTTTGAATATTATATCCCATTTCTACCAAGTCTGTTTAAAAAAAAATGCCAATTCTCTTTACACACTGCACCTTTAAAGACCTCAGCCCACTCGATGCTGGTGGTGGAAAACCCCCCAGAACACACACAGCTGGCCTGGCTCTCAGAAAGCTATTTATGATGCTGTCAGCTGGGCTTTATTCATTGTGCTAAGTGGCTAATAATGGCTTTGAAGTGCACTCTAATGACATCAAATATGTATGTATGTATGCTCTACTTCCAACACTATCACATTACGCCGTTCATGGCGAGCAGATGCATTTTGTTGTGAGGTTTATTTTTTTGTTACTTCGCTGTGATCACTCGAGGAGGAAGGACATCTTCCTCATCCCAGGAAGCAACAGGCAACAGGCATATGGGAAATGTGCTTGTAATTTTTGAGAGACATTTATGACAGTACAGGCCAGAGATAGAAACTACGAGTGGACTCATTCATAAACCTTGGTAGATCCAATTCATCTATATTATATTCATACATTAGGAACCAATCCGATCGCTACCCGTTTATTAATATTATTTATTTATTTGGTTTAAAAACAATCTGAATTTACATTTTTTTAACTTTTTAATTTTGTTTTTAATCAGCAATGTGTCTTTTCATAATCTGTTTCCATTACTCTGAATAACATGCTTTGATGTACACCGTTCATATGAAGTTTCTAACCTTTGACCTTTTGACTATCTGGAACATTATTCCTGAAATGAGACACTACTTTTTTATAGCTTTAAATATTGCACATTTTTAGAGAAACTGTAGTTTATTTTAGCTTCCTCTAACTTGATGTTCACATAAAAATTAACAGACCGTTGTCAGCTACTTTAGCCGATATTTATGTCGGAACAAAACTAAATGGGAATCATAAATTAACGTGATAACAGTGGAGGGTATACTCACATAAAAAAAAAACTCATAAAGTTCAGGTTGTGGACCTTTGACGTGTTAAACACAGTAGGAACTAAAACAGTTCTAATGAAATGTCCAACCTCCAGCTCTCTCCTGTTATCTGTGTTGCTTAGTGATCGTTACTCTCCATAAGTATGCTGTTAACTCACATGCCAAGATGTATGGCACTGTGGATATGAATGTGGATCTATTTTCTTTTGTGTCATAATTTTGCATGGAATATGTATACAATATAAAGGAATTAATTATAACAATAGTCATTATAATTATTTAAAAAATAATACTTAAATTAAGATGACAATTTTTTAAATGTTTTGTGTTATTAACTAATGTTATGTATCTATGTGATCAAAATAAACTAAACTAAACATGCTGCAGTCAACACATTCAATTTCAAACTTTAAACAATGGAATAAAACAGCAGTAATAATTGTATTAATTACAATAATTAAACTGACAATATGAATCCTGAAGCTGTGAGGGGAAAGTGTGCTTTTGATCCGTTATAATTCTGTGTTTCAC